>CAUYON010114097.1:0-83025 GCA_963573935.1 Arctocebus calabarensis
GGGCATTGTGGCGGGCACCTGTGGTCCCAGCTGCTTGGGAAGCGGAGGCAGGAGACTCGCTTGGGCCCAGGAATTGGAGGTTGCTGTGAGCTGTGATGCCACAGCACTCTATCCAGGGTGACAGCTTGAGGCTCTGTCTCAAAAAAAAAAAAAAAATTGCTTGTTATAGATGAGTAAAAAAAATGGTTTCTTGGCTTGGTGCCCATAGCTCAGTGGTTAGGGCACCAGTCACATACACTGGGGCTGGTGGGTTCAAACCCAGCCTGGAGCCTGCTGAACACCAATGACAACAACAACAACAACAAAAATAGCCAGGCAATGTGGTGGGCACCTGTAGTCCCAGCTACTTGGGAGGGAGGCTGAGGCAAGAGAATCACTTAAGCCCAAGAGTTTGAGGTTGCTGTGAGCTGTGACGCTACAGCACTCTGCCTAGTGCAATATAATATTTTTTTTCTGTTTCAAAAAAAAAAATAAAAGAAAGTGGTTTCTTTATTCGTAGAATGAAACCAGGATGAAATTCACTCTTGGTGAAGATGCTATGAATGTTGTAATAACAACAAAGGATTTAGGTACAGGAGCATCCAATTTTTTTTCTCTGCCACACGTTGGAAGAGGAAGAGTTGTCTTGGGCCACACATTAAGTAAACAAACATTACCAAAAGCTCTGTGCATACTTTTTTGTCATATCCAGCACCACAGATAAGAATGAAAGTCCTCACAAACCCAGCATGTGGCCCACGGGCCACAGATTAGACACCCCTGATGCAGAATATTACATAAACTTAATTGATAAAATAGCACTAGGGTTTGAGAGAATGACTCCAACTTTGAAAAGAAGATCTACTGTGGATAAAATACTGTCAAATAGCATGCCACTGAGCTACGGGCACTGTAGAGAAATCTTTCGTGAAAGAATTGATCAATGTTGCTAATTTTATTGTTTTCTTAATTTAAGAATTGCCACAACCATCCCAACTCTCAGCAACTACCACCCTGATCAGTCAGCAGCCATCAACATCAAGGCAAGACCCTCCACCAATAAAAAGATTACATCTCACTACAGGCTCAGATGATTCGTGGCTTTTTTTTTTTTTTTGAGACAGAACCTCAAGCTCTCACCCTGGGTAGAGTGCAGTGGCATCACAGCTCACAGCAACCTCCAATTCCTGGGCTCAAGTGAGTCTCCTGCCTCCGCCTCCCAAGTAACTGGGACTACAGGTGCCCACCACAACGCCTGGCTATTTTTTGGTTGCAGCCGTCATTGTTGCTTGGCGGGCCTGGGCTGGATTCGAACCCGCCAGCTCAGGTGTACATGGCTGGCGCCTTAACCCGTTGAGCCACAGGCGCAGAGCCGATTCTTGGCTTTTTTGGCAATATTTTTAAATTATGGTAGGTAGATTATTTTTAGATATATTTTTTTCCCTTTTTTTTTTTTTTGGAGAGTCTGAAGCTGTGACCCTGGTTAGAGTGTGGCAACGTCACAGCTCACAGCAACCTCAAACTCTTGGGCTTAAGCAATTCTCTTGCCTCCCAAGTAGCTAAGACTACAGGTGCCCAACACAATGCACAGCTATTGTGCTATTGTTGTTGCAGTCGTCATTGTTGTTTTGCAGGCCCGGGCTGGGTTCGAACCCACCAGCCTCGGTGTATGTGGCTGGCACCCTACTCCCTGAGCTACCGGTGCCACCTATTTAGATATAATATTATTGAACATGTAATAAACTACAGTACAGTGTAACTTTTGGAAGGGGGAAAAATTTAAAAATGTGTATGACTTGCTTTCACTATGAAATTGACTGGGGTATGTCTGTAGTCTAACTGCTTTTCTCCCTCCATCTGAATGTGAGGTCCATGAGGGTGGGATTTCTTGTCTGTTTTATTCACTGCTGTATCATCAGTGACCAGCGAACAGTTCAGAGTAAGCAATCAAACATTTGTTGAGTGAATAAATGTGGGCAGAGTAGGCAGTCCCAAGGTTCTGAAACAGAGCATTGAGGGCATGACTTGCAGACATCTTTAAATCTTGTTGCACAAGTTCATTTATCACCTGAAAGATGGGTGCTTCATCCTTCTATCCCCATTTTCCTCATCTGCCAGGTCACTTCCCTGTAGTAGGCAAGCCAAGCCCACTTCAGGACTTTCCACACTGAACACTTGCCCTGGGCCCCTACTTAGAGGACTAAAGGGCCTAAACTTAACTACCAAAGGGCACATTTGGACACAAAAACCCTTCTTGAGTAAAGTAGGTCCTCCCTCCGGAGGGGATGTGGTTAGAGGTCAAGATAGTGCCATCCTATATTTTATTTTTGTTTGTTTGTTTGTTTTTGAGGCAGAATCTCACTCTGTTGCCCCAGGCTACTGTGCCATGGAGTCATAGCTCACAGCAACCTCAAACTCCTGAGCTAACGTGATCCTCCTGCCTCAGCCTCCCAAGTAGCTGGGACTACTGGGTAGAGGTGCTCACCACAACACCCACCTATTTTTTAGAGACCGGGTCTTGCTCTTTCTCAGGCTGGTCATGAACTCCTGAGGGCAGGCAATTCATTCACTTCAGCCTCCCAGAATGCTAAGATTACAGGCATGAGCCACTGTGCCTGGCCTATGCTTTCTATTTTTAGTAGAGACATGGTCTTACTTGTCAGGCTGGCCTCAAACTTCTGAGCTCAGGAGATCCACCTGCCTTGGCCCCCAGAGTACTGGGTTGCAGGCGTGAGCCACTGCACCTGACCTAGCCTGTATTTTAAAAATCAGTCTTGGGACTTGGCACCAGCCACATACACCAAGGCTGGCATGTTCAAATCCAGCCCAGGCCTGCCAAACAACAATGACAACTACAATCAAAAAATAGCCAAGCATTGTGGAAGGCGCCTGTAGTCCCAGCTACTTGGGAGGCTGAGGCAAGAGAATCGCTTGAGCCCAAGAGATTGAGGTTGCTGTGAACTGTGACGCCAAAGCACTCTACCCAGGGCAACAGCTTGAGACTCTCTCTCTCAAAAAAAAGGGGTGGGGCAGCGCCTATGGCTCAGTGAATGGGGTGCCAGCTCCATATACTGAGGGTGGTGGGTTCAAGCCTGTCCCTGACCAAACTACAACAACAAAAATAATGGCCAGGCGTTGTGGCAGGCGTCTGTGGTCCCAGCTGCTCAGGAGGCTGAGACAGGAGAATCGCCTGGGCCCAGGAGCTGGAGGTTGCTGTGGGCTGTGATGCCACGGCACTCTACCAAGGGTGACAGAGTGAGACTCTGTTTCTAAAAAATAAAATCAATATTGGGTTCTACCTCATAGCACACACACCAATAACTCCAAATGTGAACAATAGGGCAAGAAAATTTCTAGAAGAAAACAGAATATCTTCATGACTTTGGGGTTGGGCAATGTTTTCTTAAAAAGAACACAAAAAACAATTAACCATGAAGGACAAAGATTCATAAGTGGACTGACATCACAATTAAGAACTTCTGTGGTGGCTCATGCCCTGTGAAGGAGTTCAGTTCCCAGCTGAAAGATGGCGCTTCATCCCTGCCTCCCTGACAGCATTGCCCTATCTGTAAAACCAAAACCCACCCCCACAGCCCCACCCTTCAGCCCCGAAAGCTCCCATCGCCTTCCCTCATGATGATGAGCACCCACTCCAAGCCACCTTCCCAGGCTCAGTTCCCTCTATCTGCAGTTAGAACTCCCTCCTGGGACCACTCTCATCACAGCTCTTCTCACTGGCTGCCCTGGTATGGTCCCCCCAGGCCTGGGCATCTGGGAACCAGGTTCTGCATCGTATTCACCTCTGTATCTTTGGTCCCCAGCACATAGGAAGTGATCAATAAATATCCTCAAGAACAGAAGGAAGGAACCTTCTAATAAGAATCAAATTGTAAGGAATCTGGTAAACTCATTCTCATGAAGATGAAAAGCTATTGAATTCCAGGGATAGTCAAAAAAGGGACACATACGTGAGCACAAAGGACTGACAGTGTACTGAGAGACTGATGAGGGAAAATGTACCCATATTTTGCTGTTTATAATGCCCACATTTTTTCCTAAATTTTTGAGGGAAAAATAAGGATGCACATCATACATGGGTAGTACTAATTCCATATCTATATAAATGTTTTTGAATGCTTTTATTTGTGCTTACGCTTTAAAAGTGTAACTCTAGAAAGCAGTTATTATACCTGTATGTAGAATAATACCCTGGAATACAGTAATTGGTTTTCTTCAACTTACACGATGAACTTGCCAGGAAAGCTTTTTTGTCCAATGAAAAGCGACATATTTGTTGTACACTTGAGGCAGGAACTAGCAAACTAGCTGATATTTTTATAAAATCATTTGGAAATCCCTTTACTTTGTATCTCTTCTTATGTTTTGTAATTATTTGTTACATGACATTTCTTGTACCACACATTCAAAAATAAACACTAGCTGGGCGTGGTGGCACACACCTCTAATCCCAACACTCTGGGAGGCTGAGGCAGGTGGATTGCTTGAGTTCAGGCATTGGAGACCAGCCTGAGCAAGAGTGAGACCCTGTTTGTACTAAAAATTGAAAAAAGAAACAGCTGGGCATGGTAGCAGATACTTGTAGTCCCAGCGACTCGGGAAGCTGAGGCAGGAGAATCACTTGAGAACAGGTGAGCTATGGTGCCATGGCACAGCACTCTACCCAGGGCAAAGAGTGAGACTCTGTCTCAAAAATAAATAAATAAATAAATAAATAAACAAATGAATAAACACTAAAATTCCTTTCTAATACAAAAAACAAAGTAACTAAATATAAAAAAATAAAAATTTGAATTAAAAATTAAAACAAAAGTTTTTCCTAAAAGTTTGGGACAAAAATGTGGGCATGTATTACAAGAGCACATTATACACGGAAAAATATAGTATTTTAGTGGGATCCCTCACAGTGATGCTCAAACATCAGATGGGGAATTGTCTTGGCAGGAAGCCTAGTCCCACACATCCTTCATATATATCATCAACCAGACACAATTCCAGGTATGTCCTATTTAATCCTTACAATGACCCTACAGGTTGGCTGGACCAGACATAATGCAAGGTATGTCCTATTTAATCCTTACAATGACCCTACAGGTTGGCTATTCTCATCATCCCCATTTTACAGATAAAGAAACTGAGGCACAAAAAGGTGAAGTAACTTGTCCAGAGATAAAGAACTACCATATAGCAGAGCGGGAACTTGAACTGGGGCTAGCTGACTCCCAAGCTGATATGCTGATCACCCAGCTCAGTGCCTTTCTTTGACCCACCAAAATTATCCTCAGGGATAGGTCTCTGCAGGGTGACTCAGGAAGTCAAGGTCCCAGTCTGCTTAGAGGTTTAGACTTCAAGGTAAACTCACCCAAGTTAACAGCAAAACATATATGAAGGCTGAGTGGTGAGAGCAAGCGAGCATCAGCTGTGTGTGTGTATGTGTGTGTGCATCTGTGCTCACATTTGCATGCCAGTAGGGGGATGTGGTGTGTATGTGTGTAAGTGCTTGTGTGTGCTGGGGCCAAGGGGAGGAGTTTGACAATTAGGAAAATGTAATCGATGTGACTGCCCCTCACATGGTCAGCACACAGTAAATATTTGTTGAATTGAATTAAAATGCTAAAGAGAGCACTCTACAAATGTGAGGTGTTGTTATTACTATTCTCTCCAAATCATAGGCCCTAGGAAAAGAGAAGCAGGAGGACAGTTGGTGACAGCTGACCTTCTTTCACCTTCAGACCACATTGCACTGACTCCCTTCCTGGCCTCTCAGGCTGATTTTCCTCCTGACCTGGCAGAAGCCATCTTGTAACATATGCGGATGGCAGTGACAATGACAGCAGTAATACATAAGGCAACCTCTACCTGGCCTAGCTCTGTGCAAAGTGCTCTATAAGCCTGTTCTCCATTATTCCTCCCCAAGCAGCCAATGAGGTGGATACCACTGGCATCCCCACGTGCAGGGGAGAAAAGTGAGGCTCCGAGGGGTTGACAAAGAGAACGTGCTCATGAAGAACAGCCAGGGAACCAGGTTATACCTTTTCAACTTGAGTCCTTGTGCACGATGTTAGCACATAACAAGTTAACAGGTGGTCAAGTCCATGCAATGGACTCAAGAATGTAAAGCAACAGGCCCTAGAGCCCGTCAGCCCTGCACGGCACTTCCTTTCCCTATACCTGGATTCCCTTACTGGCAAAGTGGGATGAATATAATCAGGGTGTCAGAGGGTTGCTGTGATGAGAGAAGGTACGTAAAATCCCCCAACAGGTCAGCCATTATTGTAAATGTGCTACATTTTACTTGCATCTAGTTTTCGTTTCTTTTCTTTCTTTTTTTTTTTTTTTTTGAGACAGAGCCTCAAGCTGTCACCCTGGATAGAGTGCTGTGGCATCACAGCTCACAGCAACCTTCAACTCCTGGGCTAAAGCGATTCTTTTGCCTCAGCCTCCAAGTAGCTGTGACTACAGGTGCCTGCCACAATGCCTGGCTATTTTTTGATTGTAGTTGTTATTGTTGTGTGGCAAGCCTGGGCTGGATTTGAACCCGCCAGCTCTGAGCTATAGGAGCCAAGCCTTGCATCTAGTTTTCAATCCTTCTCTCACAGAGTAATGAAATTAGACTCCAAGATTTGATAGAAGTTTAGGAATTATCTAGTCCAACTCCTCAAGTCATAGCTATGAAAAGTGAGGCCTGGCTTGGTGCCCGTAGTTCAGTGGTTAGGGCACCAGTCACATACACCAAGGCTGGTAGGTTCGAACCCGGCCCAGGCCAGCCAAAACAACAATGACAACTGCAACAAAAAAATAGCTGGGGTTTGTGGCAGGCGCCTGTAGTCCCAGCTTCTTGGAAAACTGAGGCAAGAGAATCAAATAAGCCCAAGAGTTTGAGGTTGCTGTGAGTTGTGACGCCACGGTACTCTTCCAAGGGTGACATAGTGAGACTGTCTCAAAAAAAAGAAAAAAGAAAGAAAGAAAAGAAAAGTGAGGCCCAAAGAACAGCCCCAAGGTGACACATGTCCTAAGTGGCAAGGCCTCTGTCAAACAGATTTTCTTCTTCAAAGCAGGGTATCTCCACCTGCCTAGACTCTGATGAGACTTTGGCCGCTCTCCTAGAGCTGGCCTGAAGGCGTAGAGGGACACACGAGAGGTGGGCTGGGTGCCCCACAAAGTCCCAGTTTCTAGAAGTGGGGTAGCAGGAAAGCCTGGGGAAGCAGCTGCCATACCCCCCATAGTGGACAGCTCCCATGAGGCCAAAGTATGGTGCTGTCCCCAAGATAGAAGTCTTGGGGCCTGGGATGGCCCCCAACTCTGTCCCCTGCCCCTGTGGCCTTTCTCAGGCCTTTGCCCTCCTCCTCAGCCCGTCAGTCTCCCTTCTCACTACCACATAATCCAGAGCCTACAAAACACCCATGTCAACGTGCCTTCTCCCTGGAGGTCCAAGGCCTTAAAATTTAATAGTCTCTCAAATGCTGTAACACCAAAGGGGGCTTTTATGGACTCAACAGGGATAATATTATGAAGGGGCGTTAGCTGCCTAAAGTGGTCCACTCACAGTGGGGGGCCACCTGCCCGAAGCCCCTCACACACACTTCTGCGTCCTCGCTGTAAGGGCCACTGGCTCTTCACTCCAAGCCCCTCATCCAGCGGCTCCCTGGCATCTAACAAGGTTATTATGAAATAGTTTGCTGCAAGCAGTGACCTAGTAGGAGGCTGGGACTCTGCTGGCCCTATGGCAGCAGCAAGAGGGGTAGGGGGGTTGGTCCTGGGGGAACATCTCAGTGACTAATAAGCAGGCAATTGAAAGCTCCATCACGTCAATGGGGAGCAGATGGGGAGAAGGGGAGGTCCTGCCGCTGGCCTCAGAGGCATGGGTGGGGTCAGCAGGTGGGCCTATCCTGGCTGTCACCCATAGATGAACACGGTTTCTGGGCCCCAAGTCCAGGGAACTCAGCGCAGAGGTGCAGAGACCAGGTGGTGGGCTGAGGGTGAAGCCAGTGGTGTTTTCTGGGTCACTCAGCTTCCCTTGTCTTGTCTGCTCCTGCTGCTCCCCTTCGTCCCCCCGTCTTGCCCTTTAGCCCTCGTGGCATCTCCTCGCCTGCCCTCGACTATCTTCCTCGCTCTTCTTCCACGTTCCCTCCCTCAGCACCCCTTCCCCAGCCTCTCTCTCCTCAAGCTTGGTGTGTCTGGGAGACCAGAAATAGGCATCCTGTCCAGTCCTCAGGAGATGTGGGCAGCCCCCAGATAAGCAAAATACGAAACTACAGTAAATAAAAGACCTTGGCCAATTTGCCAACGGATACACACACACACACACACACACTCTCCTACCCCAGATACACAGGCACACACACATTCACACTTCCCCAGACTCGTGTGTGCAAACGCAGGCACACACACATATTTTCTTCATTACCTCCTCTAATACTGTCTTCTTTCCATCTTGAGCTCAATGTTGTTTTTTGTCTCTTTTTGACCCTCCCCCTCTGCTTCCCCTCAATTTATTCCAGCTGTGAAAACCTTTTCCCATCTCCTCTGTCACCCCGGCAGATAGGTGAGTGGCAGCCAGAGGAGTCCACTGCGCAGCCACCGTTGGTAATCGATGCCAGATGTCGAGCTGGCCCCCGGCCCAGCCCCAGGCAGGGCTCCCTCGCTCACTCCTACATCTGGGTGTGAAAGGCGCGCTGCAGCCCAGGCTGGGCCCTGGTGGGATCAGGAGCCAGGCTCAGGGGATGTGGTGGGGAGGGCCTGGTCCAAGAGCCACAGGAGGCAGGAGACTGTGGTGCAGAGAGGTAGGATGTGGGAACCCTTCGACCCTAGGCTTAGGGCCATCCCACAGGTCAGTGGGGGTGTCAGGCTGTGGTGAAGAAGCCAGAGCAGCACTGAGCAGAGATGCTCAGAATGGGGCCTTCCCTCAGCCCCTTGTCAGCCATTTTATTTCTTGGGGGAAAGAGGCTTGTTGTTGCTGTTTATAATTGTACATATTTGGTTAAAATTTAAAAAGCCAATTACAACAATCATAGGAGGCTGGGACCATAACTGTCCCCATTTTACAGATGCGCTGGCCCCCACTCCAGAATTCTGACCAGGTACAGTGCTTCACGCCTGTAATCCTAGCACTCAGGGAGGCTGAGGTGGGAGGATCACTTGAGCTCAGGAGTTTGAAACCAGGCCGAACAAGAGTGAGACTCTGTCTCTACTAAAAATAAAAAAAATTAGCTAGGTGTTGTGCTGGGAGCCTGTAGTCCAGCTACTCGGCAGCCTGAGGCAGGAGAATCACTTGAATCCAGGAGTTTGAGGCTGCTGTGAGCTAGGCTGATGCCATGCACTTTAGCCTGGACAACAGAATGAGAGCGATGCTTGTCTAAAAAAAATAAAATTAATAACAAAAAATAACCAAGCCAGAAGAGGTGGCTCATGCCTGTAATCCTAGCACTCTGGGAGATTGAGACACATGGATTACTTGAGCTAAGGAGTTCCAGACCAGGCTGAGCAAGAGCAAGACCCTGTCTCTAAAATTACTCAGGCATTGTGGTGGGCACCTGTAATCCCAGCTACTCTGGAGGCTGAGGCAAGAGGATCATTTTAGCTCAGGAATTTGAGGTTGCTGTGAGCTATGATTCCATGGCACTGTAGCCTGGGGCAACAGAGTGAGACTCCGTCTCAAAAAAAAAAAGAAGGGTCTGCACCTATGGCTCAGTGGGTAGGGCGCTGGCCCCATATACCAAGAGTGGCCAGTTTGAACCTGGCCCCGGCCAAACTGCAAAACAAAAAAATAGCCAGGTATTTTGGTGGGCACCTGTGGTCCTAGCTACTTGGGAAGCTGAGGTAAGAGAATCACTTAAGGCTTGGAGTTGGAGGTTGATACCACACCACTCTACAGAGGGCAATAAAGTGAGACTCTGCCTCTAAAAAAAAAAAAAAAAAACTTCAGAATTCTGATTGCTAATGGTAATGAAACCAGTTAATATTCATTGAGTATTTTAGATACTTTCTGAGTCATTGTACATGCATTCTTTCCCTTGTGTAATTTTCACAACAATCATAGGAGACTGGGTCCATAACTGTCCCCATTTTACAGATGCAACAAGAGGTCTAGAGAATCTAATTGGCCCATCTAGAAATTATGGTACCAAAATTTGAGCCACTGACCATATTAGGCTCTCAGAGAAGACTTTAAAATCTTAAAAGAGGGAGACTGGTTCAAATCCTCTCTTTTCTAAAGGAAAGACCAAAGTCCAGAGAGGAGAAATGACTTGCTCAAGGATACACGGGGAGTTGGACCCAGAACAGGGCTGGATCTCAGGGCTCTTGATTCCTATTCAGAGCCCTTTACACAACACCACACTTCTGACTCTGGTTCTCTACAACCTTGGCCAAGAGCCAGGCCTCTTGGAAGAGGTATCTTTTGTGGGGCTTTGAACATGATAAGAATCCCAGATGGGCAGACAGACAGGAGGAAGCACTTCAAATGGAGAGCCTTCTGTCCAAAGACTGTTATGTGCAGAAGGCTATACCAAGGTGGGGCTGGCAGATGGTATGGACCAGGTCTCTACTGTGTGCCGGGAATCACCAAGGAAACTCAGAGACAAACTCTGCCTTCAGGGAGCAAAAAGAAAGAAAGAGAGAGAGAAGGAGGGAGAGAGGAAGGGAGGGAGGGAGGAAGGAAGGAAGGAAGGAAGGAAGGAAGGAAGGAAGGAAGGAAGGAAGGAAGGAAGGAAGGAAGGAAGGAAGGAAAGGGGAGAGAAAGGAAGGAAGAAAAGGAGGAAGGAAGGGGCTCGGTGCCTGTGGCCCAACGGGCTAAGGCGCCAGCCACGTACACCTGAGCTGGCGGGTTCGAATCCAGCCTGAGCCTGCCAAACAACGATGACGGCTGCAACCAAAAAATGTCCAGGCATTGTGGCAGGTGCCTGTAGTCCCAGCTACTTGGGAGGCAGAGGCAGGAGACTCGCTTAAGCCCAGGAATTGGAGGTTGCTGTGAGCTGTGATGCTACAGCCCTCTATCCAGGGTGACAGCTTGAGGCTCTGTCTCAAAAAAATAAATAAATAAAAGAAGGAAGGAAAGAAAGGGGAGAGAAAGGAAGGAAGGAAGGAAAAAAAGAAAGAAATAGGGCAAGGGGGGAGATATAGAATGTCAGGGAGGTTCAATGAGCTTTTTTTAGCTATGGCAACAAGGTAACATTTGAGCAGACTCCTAAAGGAAGTTAGGGAGGGATCCGTGTGGTACCCTCATCTGGGGTGAGAGTGTCACAGGAGGAATAGCAAGTGCCAAGGCCTGAGACAGGAGTGTATTTATCTTACTGATGTGTCCAGAATACTGGGGTCGACGGAGAGAACAAGGGGAGATATGCCAGAGAAGGGGGCAGGTAACCGGACCACATGGCCATTATAAGGGCCTGGCTTTTGTTCCAGGCACAACAGAGAATAAAAGTCAGGTCCTTACAACCCCCTCAGAACACTGGCGGTTCCGAGAAGAGTGGCATGATCTTTCTACTGCTCTGTGGAAGGAGTACACTGGGAGAAAGAGGGAACCAGGCAGACCAGCAAGGAGGCCACTGGACTCCTCCCAGTGGAAGCAGGTGAAAGCTGAGACCAGGGGGCAGCAATGGAGGGGTGAGAAGTAGTGGGATCCTGGATGTATTTTGAAAGTAGGGCCACATGTTTTCCTGAGAGTTGGGTTGGGGGTGTGGGAGAAAGCAAGCAGTCAAGTTTGACTCAAATTTTTTCGAACTGAGCAACTGAAAGATGAAGTTAAGTTGCCTTTCCTGAAGTGGGAAGACCACCAAAGGAGCAGGTCTGGGGACAGACCAGGTTCATCTGACATTGAACTTGCTGAATTTGAGGTGGCTGTTATCAGTGCCTGCCATGATGAGTCATGGAGACTCAGGCAGTAAGAACAATCGGTAAGACTGACCTTGCCTTCATTTGAAATTGTGGTATTTTGTACATCAGGAATTTTGTTGGTGTTAATTTTTATATTTTAAAAAATAATTTTGCATTAAAATATGATTTATCTTGGTTAATGAAGTTTTGGCACCCCCTTAAACTTTGTACCGTAGTGGTAACCCTACCTGTCATAGCTACATGGAATGCAGGGGTTGGGCTGACCTCTCAGTTCCTGGCCGTTCTCTCTGTCCACAGTGAGCCAGTGGTCTTCCAAAGGGATCTGTGACAGGGATGTGAGCCGAAGAATGGTCACAGCTGGGAGGTCCTGGTTGGGAAACGTGGGCAAGGAGAAGTCTCTGTGCGGACGTGTGCCTGGGTGACCCAGAAGCAGCCAGAAGGGTGTGAGCCCATCCGCCTGCTGCACCCCACCAGGGCCCCCATGATGGATGGCATCTGTCTTCTGCTTTATTAAACTCATGCCGCAGTTCAGCCCTGGATTTGCAAACGGCTTAATAAGCATTTGGAAGGGATCGTGGGAGGGAGGCTGGGATTTCAGGGGGTTACCAAGACCCAGACAGGAAACAGCTTTCACCCTGAGTGGGCCCCAGGAGGGAGTCAGGTGTCCGGGTGGCTGATTGGGGGGAGTATTTGGTTTCACAGAAGGCACTTGGGGCCCCAGAGGGTGAGGAACATAGGCCTCTGGTGCCACCCCTCCCCCAGCACTGCTGTTACCACACACTGGAAGTCCACAGCATCTAGACTGGTGTTCTGGGCATTGCAGAGGGCAAGGGAGGGTAGGGACTGGCCAGGGATAGGGAGAACAGATCTAGGGGAGAAGGAGCCATCCCTGTGTCTAAGAGTCCTCAAATGCAGAGGACAGAGGGATAGCAAAATAGACACTGATCCTCCCAACCAGGCCCCCCCACTCTCCTACTTTTTAACTTCTAAAACTCCATAGCCATTGGTTTAGAGCCTTCTGTACAACACGTGGCATTGGCACGGAGTTGGAGGTACCAGGTGCCCCTTCTCTCCTGAATAAGGCTGGAAGTTCCCAGGGGAGAAAGATGGGTACACTGAAGTCACCTCTCCAAACAGGCAACGTGGCCCCACTCACCCCATGTCTGAGAACCAGCTCCTGGACTTGCCAGAGCAGATTACGGGCATCTTTTCCCAACTCCCTGACCAGCGAAAGCCACATTGGTAGCTTGAAGTTGGCCGTGGTGGGAGTAGTTACAGCATGGAAATTAGCAAGTGTCTTTTTTTCCCTCCTAGAAAGCCAGCTGTTGAAGATTTATTTACCAGCACACACTGCCTCACCTGCTCTTCCACCAGCAAGAACCACAAGGCCCTTCAGGTACCCCCAAATCCACTTTCCTCCTGAAAAAACTGTGGAGCTCCTTCTGGGCAGGGGACATTGGGACTGTCGGTCCCTTACTAATAAGGCCAGTCTTAATCACCATTGTCAGTTGGAAAAGGCAGTAGTGATTAAGACTCAACTATCTAGCTTCAAATCATGGCTCCATCATTTAATGGTTTATAATTTTAAATGTTCCTCAGGCTGGGTGCAGTGGCTCATACCTGTAATCCCAGCACTTTGGGAAGCTGAGGTGGGAGGATCACTTGAGGCCCCGAGTTTGAGAACAGCATGGCCAACATAGTGAGACCCATCTCTACCTCTACAAAAGATAAAATAATTAGTCAGGTGTAGTACACACCTGTAGTTCCAGCTACTCAGGAGGGTGAGGCAGGACGATGGTGTAAGCCCAGAAGATTGGGGTTACAGTGAGCCATGATGATGCCACTACACTTCAGCCTAGGTGACAGAGCAAAAGCCTGTCATAAATAAATAAATAAATAAATAAATAAAATGATCTTTAGTCAGTGATTGGAGGGATTATTCTGAGATTTAAAAGCAATAATATCTGAAAGATGCTGTGGACCAGTGCCTGCAAACCAAGTAGCCAACAGATGTTCTTTCACTCTGAGTCCTGGTAGGGCTAAATACCTTATCCTAACTTGAGTCTTACAACCACCCTTTTGGGATACACCACTGTTATTCCCATTTTATAGATGGGCAAAGTGGGGATTCCATGGGTCCCACAGCCCAGCTCTCTCACTACTGTACCATTGGACCACTCCACGATGGGGATGTGGTTGGGAATCGTAGTAGTAATAGTGGAAATGGCCCTGGATTTTCCTCTTCTCTCCATCTGGTCACCAGCAGAGGGATCCTCCTTCTCTATGGCCCCCAAAAGAAGCCTCCTCAGAGCCCCATCCCCCAATGCATCCCCCCACACACACCTGCTCATGCCCATCAGACAGTCCTTTCCAAAGGCAGGGGCTACCTTCTGGAGGAATCTGCATTTCTCACTGGCATTTTCTATCTGCCTCTTGTCTGGCACCCTCAGCTAGTCTCTGGGCCATTTAAGTTTTCCAAAGCTATGCAAATGTACACTCCAGACTGCCTGACTCTGCAAGGGGCCCAAGGCCAGGGTCAGCAGAGCCACAGTCAAGAAGGTCAAGGGCTCAGCCACTTCCTTGCAACTTTCCTTCTGAGCTTCCTTTCTCTCTTTCCAGCCTCTTGCCAACGTCACGTTCTGGTGTTCCTTTTTCGCTCGCCATTTCTTTCTCGCCACTTCTTTTCCTCTTCTCGTCCTTGTTTGTCTCTCTGGTATCTCCTTCTCTGCCTCTGTCCACCCCCATCTCTCCGTCTGCCTTTTTCTCTCTCTGGGTCAGTCTGTTTGGTGGGAAGTGTGTATGTGTGTGTTTCTCTGTCTCTTTGTTCTTTGTGAATGTCTGTGTGTCTGTCTCTCTGCGTGTCTTCATCCCTTTTCTTCCCACTTACCCCAACATCCTGAAGAGAGTGCGTGTGTGTGTCCCTGTACCTAAAAATCTGCCTCAACGCCTTTCCTGTTCTGTGTCTCTGTGTGTGTCTGTCTGTCTGCCACTGATTCCGCGCTTCTGTCTTGCGGGCTGTCTCCCAGGGTCTCGCTCTGGCAGCGTTCGTTCATCAGGGCTGCACTCTAGAGGCTCCCGGAGGAGACCCCCCACTCACCCCTCCCAAAGTTCACTGCCTTGTCAAACGGAGCTAATCTCCTTCGGGAGGAAAAAGCCTCATTCAAACTGGGCGGGGGGAGGTAGAGGGGGAAGGGGAGGTCTCCTTGGCTGCAGCCTGAAAACGCCCCGGCCCATAATACCCCTTTTGTTCTAGGCTGGTGGGAGGGGGTGGGCGGTGGAATGAAAGAAGGGGGATATTAAAGGAGCAGGTGAAAGACATGTGTCTTCAGCAGCCATAGATAAGCGCTTACCCCCTTCTCATCTGACTGAGGCCTATTATCTTCCCGCCACAGTCATTACTATTAATATTAAACATCCCCAATCCAGCTTTAAAACAACCTGAACGGGCTGCCTCCAGCTCCATCGAGTTCCAAGAGGACGACCCTGTGACACCTCCTCCCACAGTGTCTGAGCACCAACCCAGTCTCCTACCCCCCAAGCTCCCTTGAACTTCCCCATGAACTTCAGTCCCCAAAGCTCCCTTCCTTCCCCTCTCTCAACCCCATCCCACATCCTCTCTGGTCATCAATGTTTTTCTATTAGCCCCCATTTCATATTTGGGGGATGTCTCTGTACCCCAGCCCTCTTCTCTCCACCCCTCTGTCTAACCTGGGATGGAAGATAGAAGCATGCAAAGATTATTCCTCTGACTTTGACATCTGACGGAATTGGATTTACATTCTGGTGTCCCATTCACAGGCTGGGTAACCACAGGCAAGTTTTTTATGTTTCCCAATCTCAGTTTCTCATCCCTAAAATGGGAGCAAATTACAGTTCTTAGGACATAGGGTTGTTTCAAGGATTATATGAAAGAATAGATGAAAGAGCTTTTAGTACGTGCCAGCTGCCACTCAGTAAAGAGTTAGTGGTGGTAACTCTTGTTACCTGGACAAAAAGCAGCCCAGGGCAGCAGCTCTCTCCACTCATGCCTTCGTCAGGCCATCACTGGGCCCCTACTCTGTGCCAACTTCTGTGTTGAGCACTGGAAGAACAGAGGTGGAGAAAACAATTTCTGCCTCCAAGAATCACAAATTAGTGGCACCAAGAGACATATAAACAGGTAAGTGCATCATGGCAGTGCTGGGTAATATGTACCATAAGAGAACCAAGTTCCCCTGCAGTGGGTGATGTTATACTAGCAAAGGATTAATTGCCTATTCAGTATTTATAGGGGTGGAAGCCCGTTAGCACCATGCCCAGGTCTATGGTTGTATCTCCCAAGAGGAGTAAGTCATAAGGCTTTTACCAAGAGCCATAGGGGTTTAGCTGAGGCTCATGTGAGGTATCCCCTTCCCTGGCTCCCAGGGCCCTAGATGTCAGGGCTGGTCTGAGAAGCCTGCAGACTGCAGACACAGGAAGGGGGGAAATGAGAGCTGATATGTACAAAGTGTCTTCCTTGGAGCCTGGCACTGGGCTGTGTGTTTCAGCATCAGGTTACTTCTCACCGTTGCTCTGCCAACCACTCATCACTGTACCTACTTTACAGGGGAACAAACAGGCTCAGAGAGAGGATGTGACTTTGCTAAGATCACTCTTCTAGAAAATGGAAGAGCAATGTAAGCCACATCTCTCTAGCTCCAAAATGCATGACATTTCCATTTCTAGTGTGTCTCAAACTTTCCAACCTCAACTCCATCCCTGCCCAAGTATCCTTAACATCAAAGGGGCTTGAACAAATATACACGGAGTGGGAGTGGGGATTTGATAAACAAAACAGCTTGCTACAAGTCCAAAACTTTTTTGGCATCTATATCTTATGTCATATGCCTATAAATTTTACTTTCGGGGTAAATTGCATGGAGTAAAAGTTGTACTCCATAATATACTGTGCTGTGATGCTTTAAAATGTCATTAAAAAGTGTTACCCCAAAATCTCAAACTAAAATTTGAGAACTTTTATTTTGGAATAAAATTCCAAAAAGGTGTGCTAAGTTTATTCTTTCATTCCTTCTGTCTCCTCTTGGGCAAGGGCACACACATACACACTCCTGTCCTTCCTGGATGTCTGAGCTGATAAAACCCTTCCTCTCACTTAAACCAGTTGGAGGTGTATTTCCATTGCTTGCTCCCTGATCCCTACGTCCTCACACACTCAGTCCTACCTAATATCTCCCAGCTTCCAGCACCCTACAGCCAAAGGAAGAAGGGCTTTGGAATTGGGAAAGATCAAGTTACCTGTGGGGTAGATGTCACATCCTGTCCCTCACAGAGCTTTGGGCTAGAAAGGACCTCAAGCAGAGGAACAATAGGGAAATCTATCCCAACCAGCTCTCTGCTGTCTTCAAGGAACCCTGACTCAGGCTCCTTCCTTGAAACACATGCTAGGACCTCACTCTCTCGTACATTACAGATCTTTCCAGCTGCAGGTCAAGCCTATTTCACCTTGTCCTGCCCTAGTGGAAGCTGGGCAACAGCTAGTCCCTCCTCCCCTTTTCCATTCCTTCAGAGGCTCAGTGCAGCATTCTCTTTTCTCTTGCCCTTGTTAATGTAGGTTCATGCATGCTGTGTGTGCTGGGGACCGGCTAAGGGCTTGGTTTCTAAACGGACTGTTATTTACCAGCTATGTGACTTTGGGCAAACTGCTTACCTTCTCTGTGCTTCTATCGCTTCATCTTCAAAATGGGAATGATTCTATAAATTAATGCATATCAAGTCCTTATAACCATTCCTGTACCTAGCAAGTGCTCAATGAATATTAGCTGTTTTTATGATGTCCTGTGTGTATGTTTAGCCACTTTCCCATCTGATTAGGAGTTTCCTGAGGGCAGGAGAGGTACCTTCCTCATTTTCAAAGGCCCAGAGCCTGATGTGCTTGACATTAGAGAGGAAGTTAAAAAAAAAAGTGTGTACTAAATGTAGAATATAAATGTCTTAACATAATAACTAAGAAAATGCCATGAAGGCCATGTTAACCAGTTTGATGAAAATATTTCAAATTGTACCCCATGATTGCATTAATGTACGCAGCTATGATTTAATAAAAAAAAAATGTGTGTGTGTTGACTGAATGAATGATGATTTAAATCCTGATTCCTGTCCTTTGGTCTCTCAATAATCCCACATGGGTAGTTATTAATTCTGCCTACACCCAAAGGGGAGATTTGCAGACAGAAAGGGGCCTTGCAACAGAGTACAACTGAAGCAAAAATAGCCACCTCTGTGTACACCCCTCCACAATGTCCACGGCTATGTCACAACACTGAGAGGCAGGGCAAGGGTCTTTCTTATCCCATTTTATTTTTATTTTTTATTTTTTGAGACAGAGACTCATTTGTCACCCTGAATAGCATGTTGTGGCATCATAGCTCACAGCAATCTCAAATTCTTGGGCTTAAGTGATTCTCTTGCCTCAGCCTTCCAAGCAGCTGGAACTACAGGCGCCTGCCACAACACCTGGCTATTTTTCTTTCTTTTTTTTTAGAGACACAGTCTCACTTTATTGCCCTTGGTAGAGTGCCGTAGTGTCAGGGCTCACAGCAACCTCCAGCTCAATTCTCTTGCCTCAGCCTCCCGAGTAGCTGGGACTACAGGCACCCACCACAACGCCCGGCTATTTTTTGTTGTTGTTGCAATTTGGCCAGGGCCGGGCTTGAACTCGCCACCCTTGGTATATGAGGCTGGTGCCCTACTCACTGAGCCACAGGCGCTGCCTCACACCTGGCTATTATTTTGTTGCAGTTGTCATTGTTGTTTTAACTGGCCTGGGCCGAGTTCGAACCTGCCAGTCTCGGTGCATGTGGCCAGCACTCTACCCACTGAACTACAGGTGCTACCCAACATACGGCTATTTTTTTTTGAGACAGAGCCTCAAGCTGTTACCCTGGGTAGAGTGCCATGGCATCACAGCTCACAGCAACGTCCAATTCCTGGGCTCAAGTGAGTCTCTTGCCTCTGCCTCCCAAGTAGCTGGGACTACAGGCGCCCACCACAACGCCCGGCCATTTTTTGGTTGCAACCGTCATTGTTGTTTGGCGGGCCCTGGGACTGGATTCGAACCCACCAGCTTAGGTGTACATGGCTGGCGCCTTAGCCCGTTGAGCCACAGGCGTCGAGCCTCGTCCGGCTATTTTTAAAGACAAGGTCTTGCTCTTGTTCAGGCTGGTCTTGAACCTGTGAGCTCTAGCAATCCACCCATCTCAGCCTCCCAGAGTGCTGGGATTATAGGCATGAACCACTGCACCCAGCCCCCTTATCCCATTTTATAGAAGAGTAAACTAAGGCCTAGAGCGATTATGTGACTTTTCTAAGGACAGACACAGCTAAGTAGTGGCCTAGCTGAGGCTGGGTCCCCAGGCTTGGTTATATCTCTATCAACCATATCCCAACAACCAGATGCTTCCCTTTGTCCCCTCCGCCTGGGCCAGGCAGTAGACAGCACGACACTTTGGTCCATTATGGTCTAGGCAAGAACAGAAGAGTCCAAAAGCAGAAGACTTTCATCTCCCGTATATCCTGGTACTTATGACTGTCCCTTCCATATGTCTTGATATTTGTACAACCCAGTGCGGGGAGGGGGAGGGGGTGTAGAGAGGAAGGGGAAGCCCAGAGTCCAGGAGTGAAGATGACTCCAGAGCACACAATGGCTCATTGTGCCCCCTAGGTCCCCCTCCCGTTCTCCACCACACCCAGCACACAGCGTCCTGTTTAACTGCCTCCAGGACCTGGCTCCATCTCAGGTGCCACTCCAACTGGGCCCACGCACAGGCATTGCTAAACATCTGCCCACAAGCCCTGGGTTTGGCATGGGTGTACCTCCTTGGGGATTCCCCCAGCCTTTGTCCTACCCTCTAATCCTCTCCACACCAACACAGACATCTCCTCTTGGCTCATAGTACAGTACCTGGCACACAGTAGGTTCTGTGGAAGTGATTCCTGACAATAATAAGGGGTTCCTTGGTGACAATTATAAACTCCAGGCACGTGGACCTTTGTAAAAGGGTTCTCTAAGCTTCAGAGGTGGGAGGTAACATTGTGAAGGATGTGGGTTTGGGAGTTGGGTGTCAGCTAAACTTACAAAAGATTTCCTTCAGTCCCAACTCTGCAGGAGGCTAAGCCAGGAGAATCACTTCAAGGCTGCAGTGAACTATGATTGTGTCACTGCACTCCAGCCTGGGCAATACCAGAGATCCTATCTCTGTTTTTTGTTTTTTGTTTTGAGATAGAGTCTCGCTATGTTGCCCTCAATACAGTGCTGTGGCGTCACCGCTCACAGCAACCTTCAACTCTTGGGCTTCAGTGATTCTCTTGCCTCAGCCTCCCAAGTAGCCGGGACTACAGGCTACTTTAGTCCACAATGCCCGACTATTTTCTTTTTTTTTTTAGACAGAGCCTCAAGCTGTCACCCTGGGGAGAGTGCCATGACATCACAGCTCACAGCAACCTCCAATTCCTGGGCTCAAGCCAGTCTTCTGCCTCCGCCTCCCAAGTAGCTGGGACCACAGGCGCCTACCACAACGCCCGGCCATTTTTTGGTTACAGCCATCATTGTTGTTTGTCGGGCCCAGGCTGGATTCGAACTCGCAAGCTCAGGTGTACGTGGCTGGCGCCTTAGCCGCTTGAGCCACAGACACTGAGCCCCGACTATTTTCTTGTTGCAGTTGTCATTGTTGTTTAGCTGGCCTGGGCCGGGCTTGAACCCGCCAGCATTGGTGCATGTGTTTAGCTGGCCCAGGCTGGGCTCAAACCCGCCAGCCTCGGTGTGTGTGTCTGGCGCTGTAACCAGCACCATAACCACTGTGCTAAGGGCGCTGAGCTGAGATCCTATCTCTTACAACAAAGCAAAACAGTCTTCCTTTTGCATCCCCTTCCCTGAGCCTGGGATCTGAGGGAAAGGGTATACAAATACAGAGCCTGCCTATTGGTGAGGATAGAAGACCCATATTCAATGCTCTCTTGGTATAGCTGGGATGCCATTCTCCCACTCCCAGAAGTCAGCGGTCAAGGGTCAGGGAACCACCAAAGCCCTCAGAGACAGACTCCCAGCCAAGAGGACAGATGGACAGGCCTGGCTCCTCAAGCCCAGATTATGTTCCGGGATCAAGAAGCCAGGGTGGCGCCTGTGGCTCATCAAGTAGGGCGCCAGCCCCATATACCAAAGGTGGTGGGTTCAAACCCGGCCTCGGCCGAAGTGCAAAACAGAAAAATAGCCCAGCGTTGTGGCGGGCGCCTGTAGTACCAGCTACTCGGGAGGCTGAGGCAGGAGAATCGCCTAAGCCCAGGAATTGGAGGTTGCTGTGAGCTGTGTGACGCCACGGCTACTCTACTGAGGGCGACAAAGTGAAACTCTGTCTCTACAAAAAAAAAAAGCCAGCTAGAGGTTGGAGGGAGAAGCTGAGCAAGAAAACATTGAGGTCACTTCAACCACATACTCTCCACACCCTGGTACTGTGGCAGAGGAAAATGAGGAGCAAAGAAGGCAACTGAGGTGAGCCAGGATAAGGAAGGCACTACAGAGAAAATCAAGAGGCAGATGAGAAATGGGAGAGCAGAAAACCAGGCCTCCAGCTGAGCAGGCTCCAGCCAGGAAGATGAGGTTCCCCCCACTGAAAGGACAGCAGGCATAAACCACAAACCATAAACTGCAAAGGGGCACAGAGGGCATCTAGTCCAACCTACTCATTTTACCTGTGAGGAGTCCAAGGCCCAGAGAAAGGACATGCCTTGCCCGGGGACACACAGCAAGTACAGACAAGCCCAAACCAGAGACACAGAACAGTGGCTCCAGGCCAGAAGACATTCTTGGCTCTCTGCTGAGCCAAGAAAAGGGGTCTTCATAGGGTCCTGCTCTGTTTGACTTCTGGAGATGTGGGAGCAGGGAAAAGCCTCCATTATGGTTCACCTCGCCCACAGCCAGGTAGAGCAAGGAGATGGCACATTCAGACTCACCACCCACAGCATTGTCTACCTAGTGTCACCTGACTCCTATTTTACCCTATCGATTTATTCCATCACTTACTCTGTGTGCCCAACACTGTGCCAGGCTCTCGGGTTGAGGAAGGGGGACAAGGGAAGAGTAGCAAGGAGGCTGCAAGGTAATCTGTCCATGTGCTTGGGAAAAAAATAATTAAAGTGGACATTCATTCAGAGACTGTTTCATGCCAGCTCTTTGCCCCATAGCCTCACATGAAACTGAGGCTCAGAGAGACCAGAGACCTTAGACCCAGACCCCTTAACTGATGTGGCAGAGCAGGAAGGTGGGCTTCACCATCAGGCTCCAGAGTCCTAGCTCTTAACCATTAGACTGTACTTCCCACTCATCCCCACCACCCTAACCACCCCCCCACACACACGGGTTTGTTCACAGCTCACAGCAACCTCAAACTCTTGGGCTTAAGCAATTCTCTTCCCTCAGCCTCCCAAGTAGCTGGGACAACAGGCACCTGCCACAACGCCCGGCTATTTTTTGTTGCAGCCATCAGTTGTTTGGCGGGCCCAGGCTGGATTCGAACCCGCCAGCTCAAGTGTACATGGCTGGCGCCTTAGTCACTTGAGCCACAGGTGCCAAGCCAACCACACATGGGTTTTAAGAGCTAGAGTATTATGAGGTTTCCATACCACCACCCTGGGGTCCATCACAACTCTTCTTGCATCCCAGACAGGGTAAGTCAGTCCCTCTCTGAAGTTTTATAAATGCCTCACTTGGCCCCTTATTTTCTGCCTTGTCCATTCATTTTTAGCTTATGTGTTCCCCTAGCAAATGTGAGAGCAGAAATGGTCTTTCATCATCTCCCAACCCCAAGGGGAGATGCACAGCACGGTGTCTGCCCATGGCAGGTGCTATAGTATCCCTATATCATCATCACATAAGGCCCAGCAGAGGCTTAGAGCCCAGGTTGGGGCAGGAAAAGAATCTCATCCATCTCCAAATATCTTGAGTCCAGCACACTGCCTAGCATATAAGAGGTGCTCATAAATGCCCACTGGAGCAAGTACAGGCCATATCAAGGATATTCCAGATATGAGGCTGCTGTTAGCACTAGGAGATGGACTCAGGAGGGTTGACACTGCATCTGGATTGCAGGCAGAACTCATGTCCCTTCCCTGAGAAGTTTGAGGCCCAACTGGCTACAGCTGGGGCTCAAGGTGCTTAGGGCCTTTTTTTGGAGTACAGGCTGTTCCTGAGGGCTCTGCCAGGGCTCAGAGTTGGCAGCTGGGGGTAGGCTGGATCAGAGAGAAGAGGAGTGGGCAGGCTGAAGGTAGGCCCCATCCTCCAGCCTCCTTCTTCCGTTTGCAGGTGTCTGAGGACAGTATCCTAGACTGCAACCTTCACTACTTCCCAGTAGATCTGTTTCTCGAGACAATGGAGGGTGGGGAAGGACCAACAGCTGTGCCTTGGGCTCCAGAGTTTAGGAGAGATGCCATGGAGGCTAACAGGCGACAGAAAGAGGTGAGGGGAGAGAGAGGCTTCTGGGGAGGGAAGGGAAAGTTGCTAAGGAAGGAAGTCTGCACTTGGGGCCAGCCCTGCCTCTGGCACCAGCCCCACTGGGCTAGGGTCCCAGGGATTTATTGACTAATCCTCAAATGATACACTCTCCCTGATTTATTCTCTCTCCTGCTTGCGTTCTCACAAGATCCCATTGTCTCCGGACACTGCTGGCCCAGGCCCTCCACCTCGGGGCCTGCTGCCTCTCATCCACTTCCGGGAGGGGGGTAAAGGAGGTTCTCTACCGCCAAGTACCACGACCCTCGCCTGTCTTCTCCAGGCATAAGGGTCAAGCTGCCAGGCCACCACGCAGTGCCAGGTACGAGGATGGCAGCACCCGGCCAACCCGAGGAGGCGGTGAGCGAGGTGACCGCCTGGGGCTGCTGGCGTTGGTGCTGGCTGAAGCGTTGCTTCACCGAGTCTGAAGGGAGAGGCGGCTGGCGGGTGGGGGCGTGGCTGTCAAGGAAGTGGGTGTCTGGTGCTGGGCAGCGGACAGAGCAAGGTCAGAGTCGAAGTTTTCACTGACCCGAGTGGGCAAGAGAAAAGGAAATTCGTAAAAAGTCTCTTTCTTCTTTAATGGTCTTTTTTCCCTACCCAAGGCCGGGGCGGGGAGAAAGAAGAGGGGCGGGGGCAGGGCAAGCCCTCCACAAGTGACACTTAATTCCCGGTCTGGACTGGGCCGGCGCTTGAAAGCACCTAAATTAGCAAAACAGAAGTCAACTGTCGATTGCTTCATTGGAGGATTAAGTGTGATAAATGGGGGGTTTGTTCGCTCTCCCGTCCAGATGTTGTGTCTAAGTAAGGGGGTTTTTCAAAAAAAGTTTTTTTACATTCTTGGCCCAGGGCCCATATATATTTTGGATACTGCTGGGAGTATATAATATCATTGGAAAATGATGCGGTCTGCTAACCTTTTAAATAACATTTCCTCCCTCCTCTATTTTCTAATAGTTTGTTTTTCTTTCCATGTTTGCCTTTTATTGGGGGAAATTTTTTTTGGAAATTAATGAGGCTCAAGTTTGGAGACCAAAATGGGGGTGGGGCAGAGAGAGGGGAGTACGAGGTGGAGGGATGTGGAAGGAGTGTGTGTGTGGGGGGCTGCTCTTTGTGTCTTTTAGCGCATTCTTGATTTGATTTTTTTTTTTCTTTTAATTCTCTCTGCTGAAGCTGCCCGCAGCCCTCCGGCGGGGCTGCGTGGTGGCTCGCGCGGGCAGGACGCCCGGGACTCTCCGCTGCGCCCGGCGCCCGTTCGCCCTGCCCGAGCCGCGGGGCCGCGCGCCGCTGGCCTCCGGGAAGAACCTGCCATTCCCCCAGCAGCCCGGCCCGACGTGAAAGCGGGTGGGGGTGGGGGCGCCTCCTTCCTGAGTGAAACCTACGGAATCCGGCAGGAATTCGGGCCTCCCAGATTTAAGAAAACAAACAAAGGAAAGATTGTCAGAGAGGGGCCGCCAAGAGCCGCGGGGCCGCCACACTGCCCTCGGCGCTCACCCCTGGGGCGCCCGGGGGCGGAACTTGAGGCTGGGGAGCTCCCCCGGGTGGTCCCGGGTGGGCTTCCCTGCCCCGGGCACTGGCTAACCTGTCATCCCTCTGTCTCAGGGGCCGAGGAGGCCCCAGGGCGCAAGGAAGAGAAGGATGCCACGGAGTGACTGCACGGAGGACTTGGGGCCTCGCTGGGGTCGTTCGGGCACCCCCTGCCTCTAAGCAGATCCCCACACAGCCCCACGCCGCACCCGCCTGCAACGTCCCAGCAAATCCCGGTCTCCGAGCCCAAGTTTGGGGGGTGAAATCTCAACGGCACAGGCTCCTTTGGGAGTGAGAACTCCTCCTCCGCGCAGTCCCCCATCCAGGGCAAGAGAGGGTAACCGCGCTGGCGGACTCAGTCACCGGCTTCTAGTCTAGAAAGAATTCTAAAAAGTGAGACTGTGGAGAGGAGGAGCTATAAAACCAAGGAGGGGGGACACCCGGGACACAGCAGCTACCCCGCGGTAAACACGCGGGGCTCGGGTGCTCCCGCGGCCCGGGTTCTTCCTGGCGGCGTTAGAGTTCGTTTCC
Organism: Arctocebus calabarensis; assembly: GCA_963573935.1. Taxonomy (NCBI): domain Eukaryota; kingdom Metazoa; phylum Chordata; class Mammalia; order Primates; family Lorisidae; genus Arctocebus; species Arctocebus calabarensis. Next base: position 25,406 of record CAUYON010114097.1, read on the forward strand.
TTCACGTCGTCTTGATTTCTGTCTTGGTTCTGTTCTCAATGTCTGCCTGCCCCTAAGCCCCTGTCGCTCCAGCTCTCCGTGTGTCCCTCTTCCTCTCCTCGGTCTCCGAGGAAGAATCTGCATCTAGCTCAGTGTTTGTGGTTTTCTCTTTGTGGCTCTTTTTGAGAGTGTCCTCTGTCTCTTCGTGTCTCCCTGTCTCTGAGTCTCTGCCTATCTCAGTGGTCGTCGTCGTCTTCTTCCACTCTCTCTCTCCCTCCACCCCTACCTCCGTCCCCACCCCAATTACCCACCCCGCCCCTGCTCCCGCCCCAGGTAGCCCAGAGGGCGGGCGCCGGGCCAAGGCCGCCCTGGGCAGGGCCTTGCTGGCGCTGACAGAGCCTCGCGCCCGCGGCCCAATTAGCGCGCGGCGCGAGGGACACGGCATCTGGAATTGCGCTGCGCTCACGGCCAAGGCCGATTGTTTAGTCTGCGCGGCGGGGCGGGCGGCCCGCGCGGTGGCCCCACATCTGGAGCCGCGGCCAGACGGCCCTGCTGGCGGCTGGCCGGGGTGCGTGTGCATTTTTAACTCTGGGATTTGCTGACAAGTTAAGAAGTCAGAAAGTCAGTGGCGGCGGGAACTGGCGAGGCGCTCAAGTAAGGGAGGGGCAGAGGGAGGCTCCGGCTCTCTGGCCAGCGGTGGAGACGCGCTCTGGGGGCGCGCACAGCCGCTGGGCGCTTTGGCCCAGCGCAGCTTTCCCCCATCCTACCCCCACCCTCAGTTGCCTATTGCGTTTTCTTCCAGCAGGACTGCATCCCTCCCCCGCCTGTATCCTCTCCCACTTCTCTTTCCTCTTCATTAATTAAGTGGCTGAATTGTCCCGAAATCCCACGCTCCCCAGCTGGCCGGCGCTCCGTGGAGGCCAGCCTCTAAGAGGGAAGCCCTGGAATCTCAGGGCTCCCACGCTGCGGAGGAAGGACACAGAGGGCCAGAGAGGGCGAGCAACTTGCCGTAGGTGGCTCAGCAGTTAGGCGGTAGAGCCAGGATCAGAAACCAACTCTTTTGACCCCTAACAGGGCTTTGGCACAGTTCCAGGTCCCCTTTGGGGCTGGTCCACACAGATGAGCCTTCTCACATTGTCATGGAAAGGAACAGGAGTTCTTGCCCATCCTCAAAAAAAAAAAAAAAAAGCGCCTTTGTACTCATTCATTCAGCAAGTATCTGTAGCACAACGTGTGCCAGGCCTGGGCAAGAGAGCTGTAAACAAGACAGGCATGTTCTCTTGTTACAACCTTTACATTTTAGTGAAGGCAGAGATACAGAGAGACAGCATCTGCGTAGTGAACAAATAAACCATCCAAAGGTACAAACTATTATTGCTTCTTGGCCAAGATCAAGTGCAAAGGTATAACTATTGAGGAATAGGAACAGAATTGTTAATGTTTATTGAGGAATTATTGTGTGCCAGTCACCATTATAGATATTTTCATGTGTGCCAACTCATAAAATCTTCTTAATGTCCCCATGCGTCCTCATTTTGTGGACGGGCAATCCAAGCCCCAGAGAAATTAAATGATTTGTCTAAGGTCTCACATGCACAGATGGTGGAGCTGAGATGCAGATTCGGGTTTGACTCTGAAACTAGGGCTCTTGCTCCAACATTAGGCCTCAAGAGCTTGAAGGAAAATGTCATAGATGTCCAAAATTTAGTAACTGGCATCCAGGTGATATACAATTTCCTCTCAGCAGTAAAACAACTATTTACTAGGCCTCTGGCATAGTGACCGTTACAAGCATTTGTATATAGCTTTTCTTTTTATAAGCCATTTTCATTGTCTTGGTTTTCTTTAATCTTCACGCAAATTAGATGGAAGCATGATCATCATTTCCATTTCCACATCTGGAAACTGAGGTCTGTCCATGTGCCCATGCTTAACTTTAGTTTTAAGCTCCCTGTGCCAGCACTCTTTCTCAGTAACAGAGAGTGCTCTTCTTTACAGATTTGATCTGGTTTTTTCTTATACTTTTTTCATGAAAGTAGACCTCAGCACCCACCGCATCCCCAGGGCATAGAGACTGCATCATGCCTCGGATATGTCTCCCCAGAAGGAAGGAGCATGCTATAGTGTGCACTGGGCTCTCAGCACAGCCTCCTGGTGAGTCAGCCTGCTTTTCTGGTTATACAACCTGCCAGACCTAACTGGCCCACACATAGCCACAAAGGGTTAGGGATCTTGGGTTCTATCAGCTCCTAATGTGTGATACGGCAGTCATTTATCCTCTCTAAACCTCAGTATCCTCCCCTTTGAAATGGGAGACTTCGTCTAGAGCAAATCTACTTTTCTTGAGTCACTTCTTTGAGAATTTGCTGGAAGCTCCTGATCACCAACTTGGAACAACTGATGTGCACACATAACACACACTCAATTTTACACGTATTTCCAAGGGATTTGGGGAGACCTAAAGCTTCTCTACAGGTCTCTTATGAGTTCCAAAACCCCCAAGTTAAGAATTTTTGTGCTAAATGGTTTCTATACTCACCATTCATCAGCAAAACCCACTGCTGGCCTAGAAATAAGGACCCACAGAGCACCCCTGGTAAGCAGGGAAATTTTGGATTCTTTTTGCTGAGGAGTCAGCAAGTCTTAGCCCCTTGACCTTTTCTTTCATGACCCTTTACTTTTGGAGTTGTCATGGACTATAAAGAAGCAGGAAAGGCATCTCAGCATGGCCAGGGGAATAACATTTGCGGTTTGACTACAGAGTATATGGGAATTACATGGCACTGGACACCTTTTATTTGAATCGTGCCTGGATAGGAGTACTGGCCCCCACCACAACATCATCACACCCACCTCTTACCTGTCCTGACCACTCCCTCCTCCACTCTGATGCCTTACAACAGGGCTATACCATGAGCAGAGAAGGTAGAAACATCCTGATTTTATAGGAGATGAGGCCCGGAACAGTCATATGTCATACTTGGCACCTTACAATGAAATAAAACTGAGCTATGGGGAGAATGCAGGTTTCCCTTTCTTCTAGCTTAAGCCTCCTATTCACAAATAATTGCAGTGTGGCTACTATATGCACAGTGTTGTACTGGAGGCTGTGGGGGATAGAATGGTGAGGATTTGGCAGAGGATACTACTGACATCTTACCCCCACGTTCCCTGGCCCGCTTCCATGCTCATCTGCAGCTGTGAAGAGAAGGTATTGGTGGCGAAGCCAAGACTTGTCCAGCCCAAGTAGCCTTTCTGCTTCCCACCTGCAGGGTTTCTACAATGCTGAGTCCATAGGGGCTTTGTGCAGCCCAACTTATTAGTAAGGGACACAGTGGATGGATAAACACACTGCCTGCTTTGGAACACTGTGGGGCAGTTCTGTAGTGTCCTCAGCATTCCTCAGAGAGCCCCCATTTCCCCTTAACCACTTGCTCATTAACCATTCATTGGCTTTTCTCCCTCCCATTCCCCATCATATTTCCCCATTCCCTCCCTCCAGCTTCCAGGGCTCATCTCCCCCTGCAAACTACCTGCACCCAAGTTCTTGTGTCAGGGGTCTGTTTTCAGGGAAGCTCAAACTAGGATGTGTGCACAGGAAGGATCTCTCTGGGAAGAGACAAGACACAGAAGAGCCTGGTCATGGCTCAGCGCCTGTGGCTCAACGGGCTAAGGGGCCAGCCACGTATGCCTGAGCTGGCGGGTTCAAATCCAGCCTGGGCCCGCCAAACAACAATGACGGCTGCAACAACAACAAAAAAAATGCCGGGCGTTGTGGCAGGTGCCTGTAGTCCCAGCTACTTGGGAGGCTCGCTTGAGCCCAGGAATTGGAGGTTGCTGTGAGCTATGATGCTACAGCACTCTATCCAGGGTGACAGCTTGAGGCTCTGTCTCAAAAAAAAAAAGAAAAGCCTGGTCATGATTGGGTGGCACCAGTGATAAAGGCTGGCACACATGAAGTTCTTAGATTATGCTCTTCACTTTGCTAAGCAATTCTACATTTATTTATTTATCTATTTATGATTCAGCAGGTGACATGTTATACACTCCTTAGCAGATTCCAACTCCCATTCTCACTCACTTCATTTAATCCTCACAACCATGCTGTGAGATGGGCGCCATAATTACACCTATTTTATTGAGAAGGAAACAACATGGAGAGATTAATCTGCTAGGGTCCCCTGGTTACCTAGTAAAGCCTGGTTGTGGCCACCCTCTGAGCAGTTGTCTCACAATGGCCAGTGCTATAAGAGTGCAGCCCAGAGAGGTTCATGAGGACAAGGGTGGGGAGACTTCCTAGAGGAGGAAGAGTTTGGCTTGGACTTAAAAGATAGGGTAGGCTTCAGTTGGGCAGATGGAGAAAAGGGAAAGTTCTAGGCAAAGGGTAAAGAATTTTGAAAATAAGGGTGAGGAGTTGGGTCTGGCTGGGAGCACGTATCTTGTAGCAGGTTGAAGCTAGGTTGTAGAAGCCTAACATCACTAAATATCACTGAATATAAGCCAGTGGGTGGGGGTAACCTCTACTCCTGCCCCAACCCAATAGCCACGGTCAGTGAGGTCTTGCCAGGAGCAGGGATGGCTGAGGTTGGGGATTAGCCAGCAGAGTCCTGCTCAGGGTTCCCACCTGGCCTGCCTCCATTTCCTGGCCAGGTAGCCCTTGTCTCAACCATCCCCCCTCCCTTTCCAGGCAGTAAATAGATATATAAAGCAACCATTTCCATTTAAAGCTCTGCAGGCCTTAGGGAGGAGGGCCTGCAGGCCATCTGGGCCCTTGTTTGGCAATGTTTGTGCTCACAACAAACCTGATAGACAGAGATTTATCACCGTTTTCATTAGCTGGGCTTGGTTTGGTTTGCTGCTTCCCCCCTCCCCCACTCCAGAGTTACAGATTTATGGTGGGTAGGAGGACTCAGGGAGATGGGAAGGAGAAGGCAGAGCAAGGTGTGGACTTGAAGTGGGCTTGGGGAGGGAATCCAAGGGCTCTGGAGGGCGGGCATGGCTGGGAGCAAAAGGACTGGGGGAGGGAAGAATGTGTATACACATATGTGCATGTGTGCGTGTCAGGGAGCAGGGAGTGGCTGAACACCTGCAGCACCCCACCATGTCTTCTGATCAGCACCACCCCCACCCCCACATCTCCTGATCACCGTAACTACTGAGCACAGAAGCTGGTGACATTCACCACTGGGCCAAAGTCCAGAAGGGATGCAGAACTTTGGCAACCTCACGGTCCATTCTGGTCTGAGTGTATTTAACAAATGCTTATGTGGCACTCCTGGTGTGCCAGCCAGTGTTCTTAGGCCTTAGATACATTCACTGACCTCACCCTTAAAACAACACTCTGAGGTGGGCACTGTTATTATTATTCCCCTGATGTTGCTTCTTTTCCTCCCTTCACAGCAGGGCGTACCCGACCCTCCTCTGCAGGAGGTGTGTTCCCAATTGCTGCAGAAATCATCCCCGTGCCCCCACACCAATGCTCCTATGAAGTTCCCATGGGCACCACTGACAACCCTTTTCCTTAGGCTCTTCCATCTCCTCTCCTGGGACTTCTCAGTTCCAGCCAGGCCAGCTCGGCATCTGCCCCACACAGCACTGCCTGCCTGATGCACCCTTCCCACACTTCCCCTCATGGAAACCTTCTAGCTTTCAAGTCCATCTTGACTGCATCCATGAAGCCATTCCTCAGCTTGTTCAATGAGGTTCAGGCCTTATGGTGAAAGATACTGAGATCTACCCTTGAAAATCATCTGAAAAGAAGAGGAAGAATCTAGAGAAGGTTGGCTGCCAACTCTTCTAAGCACAGTGCTCTACTTTTTATAGCAAAGTTTTATGTTGGATTTCATTAGATCTAAGGTGAAGAGGACAAATGAGGTTTAACCCAGTGATCAATCCAAACCTTCCCATTTTATGAACGAAAACCCAATATTAGAGAGAATAACTTGCCTAAGGTCACGCAGTGAGTCCTTGTCAGATCCCACACAGCAGACCTCCCTGATTCTCTTTTCACATAATGTTCCCCACTATGTGTGTCCACCCTCCCATGAGATTTTAAGCTCCAGAGAGCAAGGACCAGAATGGAACATTTCTGCCTCCCCTCAATAAGCAAATGATGCCTGAGTGTCCTCTCATGGGCTTTTGGTCTCCAAGGCTGGTTAGCTTCTGGAAGAGTCCACATTCACTGACTTGCCTCTGTGGCCTTCAGTAGGGACAGGCTGTGGGACCAAGACAGGGTTGGGGTGGAGAAGGAGGAGCTCTTTGGCCCTATAGAATCCCCTCAGTTTAGAGCTCACTGCCAAACAGAGCTCACTGCCTCAGAATTTCCAACACACAAAGTACCTTCCTTTCTAGTCCCTTGAAAAGAAAAGTTTGGTTGGTTGGTTGGTTGCCTGGAAGGCCCTCAGCTGTAACCTAAGAGAAACCAAGAAAACTTTTTCTCTCCCACAAAGCAGAACATCAACCTACCACCAGCTGCCACGGTGCCTACAATCACCCCAGCAACATGGCCCTTGAGGATAGGACCCTGTCTCCAGAATGTCCAGACTCCTTTATTGGGTAGGAGAGTCACAGTAGCTCTGACTAAGGCAGGATCCATCACAGTAAAGAGAGGGGACTCTGCAGCCACATAATCTTGGGTTCTAGTCCCAGCTCTGCAACTTGTTGCTAAGAAATATTGGGCAATTTATTTAACCTCCTCTTCTCAGGTCGCCTCAAAAAAAGAGGAATAAGAGCATCTGGAATAGTTCTCCTAAGATTGTCCAAAGGATTGAGTGAGATAAAGTGTTGGGGTCCTTAACCTTTAAGGGGGCCCATTCTCACCCATTGACATCTTTCTGTGAATAAGGTTCTTAAGAATTAGCAAAAGAGTTGTTTGGCAAAGCCCCCAGGGAAGGTGAGGTTGAACCTGAAGAGACAGAGAACAGAACAGGGGAGTTGCCCAAGGCCTTTAACAGCCTTGGTGGGGGATGGGGGAACAGCCTGGTCACTGAGTGTTCTCTCTTCCATGAAGTCTGAAAGTTGGAGAAAAGTCTGCCACCAAAATCAACTTCTCCTTCCCTAATTTGCCAGGAGCTGCTCTTGAACTTGGCTGAAAAATTCCTTCCAGGCCAGGCACAGTGAGTGGTTCACACCTACAATCCTAGCACTCTGGAAGGCTGAATTGGGTGGATTGTCTGAGCTCAGGAGTTGCAGACCAGCCTGAGTAACAGAAAGACCCCGTCTCTACTAAAAATATAAAAAAGTGGCTGAGTGTTGTTGTGGGTGCCTATAGTCCCAGCTGTTCAGGAGGCTGAGGGAAGAGGATGGCTTGAGCCCAGAGTTTGAGGTTGCTGCGAGCTATGATGCCATGGCACTCTACCAAGGGTGACTAAGTGAGACTCTGTCTCAAAAAATAAATAAATACATAAATAAAAAATAAAACTTCCTTCCAAAAGGTTGTTTCATGTGATAACAATGGCAAATTTTGATAGAACTGACTATGTGCTAAACACTATATCTTCCCCCAATACTCCAGGAGGGAGGGACAATTAGGGATTATTGTCATTACCCTATCTTACAAGAAGGTGGCTGGTGTACTGAGGAGCTAAATAACCTGTGGGGCTAAATATGGGAGAGCAGAGCTGGGCCTTGAACCCAGGCAGTCTGCTTTGCTCTTAACCCCTCTGTACTAGGTCACTTTCCTCCCCAGCACCTGGCCGCAACATCCAAAGGCTCTGCACTCAGTGCCAGACCAACCTTTCTCTCCTGGGGTCACATCAAGTCCATGTTTCTCACTGTTAGGCTGGGATCTTATTCTCTTTCCAGTTCAATGGAAATTACCAAGATCTAGGGGCCTGAGGTTGGGGTATGGGGGAGGGTGGACAAGACAAATAAGACATAATCCTGGCCCTCGGGAGTTTTCCACTCACCCCTTAGACCCAGGAGAAAGTACAAATGGAGGCCCACATTCCATATGTCTAAATATTTAAAAGTTATAAATCAAGTTAACAAACTGTTTTATAAAATATGTTCTATTCTCTTAGGCTGACACATATACCTTGTAAAGATCTGGAAGGCCAGGTTTGAACTTAAAGTTCTCAGGCTTGGAGTTCTGCACATGGCAGACCCTGGAGAAACTGCCTCTGCCTTCCCCAACCCTGCCTCCAGCCTGCCTCTGTTCCCCTCCCATCCCCAACCTCTCCACCTCTTGGTAAACTAGGAAGGGCTTGAAAAGCATGTGTCCCAAGTTGCCCACATGCCCGGCATTAGGCCTGCCGCCAAGCCAAGGCACAGGTTACCCTCTGGAGACTCCAGGCCCCTTGGGGCAGGAAACGCCAGGGCTCTGGGGTTCTGGAGCTGTGGTCTAGGAGGAGGGGTGACTCCCTCTTTCTGGACATACTCCTCACCCTGTGGGGAAGACCAGAGGAGGACTCAAAGCATGGGACCCCTGGTCTAAAGACACTGAAGCTGAACGTAGTCACTCTTTATTCCTTCTGCTTTCTAATCCCTTTGTCCAATCAGCCAACTTCAGGACATCTTGGTTACTTTCCTTCCTAAGCAATTCTCCAAGCCCTCTCACAGCTCTTCTAGTCCAGGTTAGTCTCATTTATCACAGGCCACCAGCACAGCTTCCTAGCTGGCCTCACCTCTCTTCTCCACAGTCAGAATGGTCTTTTCCCAGTGCAGACTGGATTGTGATGAGGCCAGGCTTAACAGCCATCAATGGCTCCCTGCTGCCCCTAGAAAAAGGCCCAAACCCACCTCAGCTACTGACCCTTAGTGCCTGCCCCTAACTCCTCCAACTTCAGCCCATACCACTCCTGCCACTAAGTGCTGTTCTGACCTGTCTGTGCTACTCCCAGTCCCTGCAAGTCATAAGCACCCAGCCAGTACTTGCAGCCTGCTCTGTCCCACTTTCTCCTCTCCTGTTGCACTAACTCCTCCTCTTTGAAGATTCAGCTTCATGGCTCTGCGCCTGTGGCTCAAGTGGCTAAGGTCCCAGCCACGTACACCTGAGCTGGGTTCAAATCCAGCCTGGGCCCGCCAAACAACAATGACAGCTGCAACCAAAACATGGCCGGGCGTTGTGGTGGGCGCCTGTAGTCCCAACTACTTGGGAGGTGGAGGCAGGAGACGTGCTTGAGCCCCAGAATTGGAGGTTGCTGTGAGCTGTGATGCCACTGCACTCTATCCAGGGTGACAGCTTGAGGCTCTGTCTCAAAAAAAAAAAAGAAGAAGATTCAGCTTCATGATCAAACCTGCAGTACCACCCCCACCTCCAGGTCCACTCTGGGTTCCTGACTTGTGCTCTCCTAATAGATTGCTACACTGTATCATAATTGTGTCTGATCTGACCACAGTGCAATAGCCCAGCCACCACCATCTCTCACCTGGACTACAGCAGTAGCTTCCTAACTGGTCCTCCTGCTTCCATTCTTGCCCCCTCCTCCAGGAAGTCCTCTACCAGCCATCAACGTGAGCCTATTTTTTTTCTTTCTGTTGCAATAAAGTCTCACTTTGTAACCCATGGTAGAGAACCGTGGCATCATAGCACAGCAACCTCAACTCTTGGGCTCAAGCAGCCTCCTGAGTAAGCTGGGACTACAGGTACCCGCCACAATGCCCAGCTATTTTTTTTAGAGATAGTATCTCCCTCTTGCTCAGGCTGGTCTCAACCTCCTAAGCTCAAACAATCCACCTGCCCCGACACTAATTTTTCTATTTTTAGTGGAGATGGGTCTTGCTGCTGCTCAGGCTGGTCTGGAACTGCTGAGCTCAGGAGCTCCACCTGCCTCAGCCTCCTAGAGTGGTAAGATTACAGATGTGAGCCACCATGCCCAGCCTCAAAGTGAGCCTTTTAAAACATATATTTGCTCATGTCATCCCCTGTTCAAAATCCCAATGGCTCCCAACTCACTCTAGGATCCAAAGGCCTTGCCAGAACTGTAATGTCCTTCAGGATGTGGCTCTACTCTCTTTGATTCTTTTTTTTTTTTTGGAGACAGAGCCTCCAGCTGTCACCCTGGATAGAGTGCCATTGCCGCACAGCTCACAGAAACCTCCAATTCCTGGGCTCAAGCGAGTCTCCTGCCTCTGCCTCCCAAGTAGCTGGGACTACAGGAGCCCGCCACAACACCCGGCCACTTTTTGGTTGCAGCTATCATTGTTGTTTGGCAGGCCCGGGCTGGATTCGAACCCGCCAGCTCAGGTGTATGTGGCTGGCGCCTTAGCCCGTTGAGCCACAGGCACCGAGCCAGAGGTAATTATTTTTTAAGGCTAGTCAAATGAAGCAGTAGGAATGGAAAGAAATCTGTAACTGGTTGTGATCAGTTGTAAACACCACTGCAATGGGATCAGCCACGGAATGATTCTCAATGGTGTGAGCTTGTCCCCCTTTTTCCCCAAATGCCTCAAGACCCCTCCGATCAGTGACAACCAAAAACTCTTCGACAGATTCCTAGAAGGTCCCCTAGGGGGCAGTATATCTTACTTTGAGAACCATTGTGTTCTTAGACCAAACTTCAATTGTGAAAGGGAGCAAACGCATCATGTTAAATTGTAAAATTGCAGCTCAGTGACTGCGTTTCTAAGAGGAAGTGAACTTACACGTTCTTGTTACAGAAAATATGATGTGAACCCATTCTAAGGTTAAACACCGGAAAAGTTAACAAGGGTACTGACTTATTTATATAGAGCTTTTCATTTTGTCAAGTACTTCCGAGATGCTATCTCCTTCAGTTGTGACAAGAACCCCCTGAATAGACTGTTTTTCTCACCACTTGTAGACAAAGAAGCTAAGGTACAGAGAGAAAGGTTATCATGCCCTGCAGAGCAGGCACTGCCAATTGTCATAGAATTGACTCAGTAAGTCTTCTGACAGCAGAATGACAGCAAACAATTCATGATGAGCATTGCTGGCCAGTGCCCAAATATGGGATAAGTGTTTCAAGCCCTCATTTTTCACATGAGGAATCTGAGGCTTGCAGAGGGAGATGGATTGTGTGATAAAGGAGGAATCACTTCCTTTCTCTGCTGGCAGAGAGCCATCTGTTAGGGGATAGCTGAAGGGACAGGCTCTGGTTCTGGAGATGTTAATCACTTGAAGTTGCAGAAGTGGGCCCAGAAATGGAAAAGGATGGCTTGGAATCCATAATAAATGACTCTTCCATATCATCTTCTGGGGTATGATGAGGATTCCTGGTCCTCTTCCCTAAAATTCTCTCCATACTTCATCTATTCCAATTCTTCATTCTATTCAAACGGATCCTGGCCCCAAACAATCAAATATAAGAGGCTATCCATTCCTGGTGTGCATGGAGCACACCACCGCCAGGGGCATTCAGCCAGCATGAGGAGGTGCAAGAGTGCTCCAAAGGTCAAGCCTGAGTTTTAATCCAGCTGCACCCCTGGAACTGCCTGATCAACTGGAGTGAGAAAAGCCAGCCTGAGGCAAGGAGCAATGACTTCTCACCTTGACTTTCCAAGTTCAGGTAACCCCGGACTCATGACCCCCTGATGTTTAGTAATATCCTCAATGGAGGTACCCTGCTTTCCCCTGCCCTGAATTCAGTAGAGCTCTGGGGATGCTTAGGACTCACTTATTCTGGTCAGAGTAAAAGGAGAAGGCAGCTGGATCCTCTCTCCCAGGGGGCACATGCTTCTCTGTCAAGCATGTGAAGGGGGCACCTTCTTCTGAGTGAGGGTTGCTTTCTTGGGTTGAAGCTGCCAAAACTCTGGGTGGCCTTGCAGATCCATCATTTCATCCACAAGCATGGTTTATCTTTCATTAGGGACCACTCTACCTCTGAGGATGGCTGGCTCATGATAAAGCAGTATTTTATTCCTTCCTGATTGAAAAAGGAAAGAAAGAGAAAGAAGGAAGCTTTTGTTCATAATAACAGTTGTCATAGAGTAAGCACCTACTATGTGCTAGGCATTATATTCTGCTTTACACACATGATCTGATTTCATCATTACAAGTAGCCCTATAATAACTACTATTATTACTATTGATAATGAGGAAGTAGCACTATAATAACTACTATTATTATCTCCATTTTTCAGATGAGCAAACTGTAAGAGAAATTGGGAAAACATGTTCAAAGTTAGAAAGTGAAAAGAATAGCAGAAACAAAATTTGAACCCACACTGTCTGACTCCCAAGAGTATTCCCGTTTCACTACCTGCCCTGCTTCCCTTACCTAATCTTCCTTCCAGTATAGTGAGGTAGAGATTCTTATCATTACCCCACAGGACAGATGAAGGACTAAACTTCAGTAAAACTGATAAAATTACTGTTCCTGGAAGTAGAGAGGGGGCAGCTGTCATCTCATCCATTTGTTCAGGGTAGTGTTGAACTCAAGAGCACAAGCCCAGGTAAGAAAGGGATTCAAATTGAGGCTAAGATCCTTGCTAGCAGGTGACTGTGAGCTGTTACTATTTTTAGTTTCAATCTTTTAAATTGGAGAAGATAATAATAACAGTGTCTACTTTTAGGGAAGTATTGAGTGTATGGAAACTGTCATTACTTAAACTCCTCTACCTCTGCTTCAGATATTCAGATTTTGTTCAGATGTTTGACATATTATCCAAATTAATTATGTAAGCCCATTACTTCTAAACCTGGCTGATGTCAGAACTACTTGCCAAAAGTGCACGTGCTTGAGCCCCACCCCAGGAGATTTTTGTTTAAGAGAACTGGGGTGGAGCTTAGGCCTTTTTGTATCTGAAATAAATTCTTGGGTAATTCCAGTGCACAGCCAGGCTTGGGGGAGCCAATTTACTAGCATAGACATCTCAGCCACACTGGGAAAGGCACTCTCAACCAGAGTTCCTCTCCAAGTTCCTTTCTCCCCTTTCTTGTCACCCCCAGCACCTCTTTCTCCCAAGTCCTCCCCTTTGGCTTGTAAGTGCTCTCCCAAATCAAGGACTCTGGTCTTGCGGTGAATCAGTAGTACTCAGAGTCGCAGGGAGCATAGGCTGGGAAGCAGAATGCCAGGGTTTGTGCTCTGGATTGCTTCCTTCTGACTCACTAGTGGCCCAGGGTCAGTGAGCTCCAAGCCTGTTTGCTCATAATCAATAGACATTCAATAAAAGCAGAGATACCCATTCAAATGGGTATCCCCCCTGCTTCCTTAGGATGTGTTCCTGACACTTGACAGCCAGAGAGCAGGTAGGGGGACACCTGAACAGGAAGTGAGGGGATATGCAGGAATCCTGTGTGACAGTGCTTTCCCATTGACATCTCATTTGACTTTTTTTTTTTTTTTGCACTTTTTGGCTGGAGCTGGGTTTGAACCTGCCACCTCCGGTATATGGGGCTGGCACTCTACTCCTTTGAGCTACAGGCGCCGCCTTGACTTTTTTTTTTTTAATTGAGACAGAGTCTCAGTTTGTCACCCTCAGTAGAGTGCTGTGGTGTCATAGCTCTCAGCAACCTTAAACTCTTGGGCTCAAGCAATTATCTTACCTCAGCCTCCCAAATAGCTGGGACTATAGGTGCCCACCACAACGCCCAGCTATTTTTTTTTGGTTTGTTTAACAGTCCTGGGCCGGGTTTGAACCCACCAGCCCCAATGTATGTGGCCGGTGCCCTAATCACTGAGTATAGGCGCCCAGCTCTCATTTGACTCTTGTAATAATGGGGATAAAATCCAGCATCTAGGGCTGTGCCTGTGGCTCAATGGGTAGGGCGCCAACCCCATATACTGAGGGTGGCAGCTTCGAACCCCATCCGGCCAAACTGCAACAACAACAACAAAAATAGCTGGGCGGGGCCATGCTTGTGGTTCAGTGGGTAGGGCACTGGCCCCATATACCAAGGGTGGCGGGTTCAAACCCAGCCCCAGCCAAACTGCAACAACAAAAAAGTAGCTGGAGGGCGGCACCTGTAGGGCTCCAAGGAGTAGGGCGCTGGCCCCATATGCCAGCGGGTTCAAACCCAGCCCCAGCCAAAAACTAAAAAAAAAGAAAATAGCTGGACGTTGTGGTGGGCACCTATAGTCCCAGCTACTCGGAAGGCTGAGGCAAGAGAATCGCCTAAGCCCAGGAGTTGGAGGTTGCTGTGAGCTGTGTGACTCCACAGCACTCTATCGAGGGCAATAAAGCAAGACTTTGTCTCTTAAAAAAAGAAAGGCCAGCATCTACCTTGACTTATTTTATTATTATTATTATTATTATTTAGAGAGAGTCTAACTTTATCGCCCTCAGTAGAGTGCCGTGGAGTCACACAGCTCACAGCAACCTCCAACTCCTGGGCTTAGGCGATTCTCTTGCCTCAGTCTCCCTAGTAGCTGAGACTATAGATGCCTGCCACAATGCCCAGCTATTTTTTTGTTGCAGTTTGGCCAGGGCCGGGTTCGAACCCACCACCCTCAGTATATGGGGCAGGTGCCCTCCTCATTAAACCACCAGTGCCACCCTCTACCTTGACTTATAACATCTGTTATCCATCCCTGGCCTTTGTTCCAATGTCTTCTTGCAGCCCTCCTTTTCTGGCCTTCTCACTGTTTCTTGGATGCACCACACTTGTTTCTATTTCATAGTCTTTGTATTATTCACAGTTTGAAATGCTTTCGCAATAGATGATCCCAAGCCTATATCCTTCTTCTCATTCAGGCCTCAGCTTACATGTGTACCTACTCTGAGAAGGCTTTGCCAATCAATCATCAAATCTAAAATGTCATGCTGGGCACTGGGACATGCTATCATTGTATTGTATTGCACATGGTTGTATTTTAACTTTCCTCATAGCACTTACCATTGTAGGATATATTTTTCCTTATTTATTTACTGAATGTGTTGCCTGTCTATTATGGAATGTAAGCTTCCTGAAAGCAGATCTTTGGCTGTCTTCTTCATTGCTATGTCCCCAGTGCCTGAAAAAATGTTCAGCAAATGTTTATGGCATAAATGAGTTAATGAGGTTGCCGGAGAACAAATTATAATTTCTTTTTTTTGGTCAGAAGATACCCAAGGTTTTCAGAAGGGAAGTGACTGTCCCAATTCCAATTCAGGCCTTTATTTTCTTTTCCAGGTCCTTCTTGTAAAACCTGGCTGACATATAAATCTAGCTTGGGTGAGGCTCCCAGGTGTGATGAAAACTTGGAGTTGCCCCATGAGCAGGGCTGAGGCTGATGTGGGGGTGAGAAGGCGGAAGGATAGAGCATACAAAGGGAGAGGCAGGCTGGGACAGGAGAGCAGGGTGTGAATCTGGAAGCAGGTGGGGGAAAGGGAGTGATTTGGCCATGTGTCAGAAGTGTTTCCCTCCACCCTCCCCTGAGGAGAGCCTGACCCCAACGTGGCTTTGTTTGGGGGAAACAGGTAGTTAGGCAGCTGCTGAGGAAAGACAAAGGTGTGGCCTGGGTGGTGACCATATAGTGAGGTCCTAGGCCCGATAGTGATCACCCAAAGGTATAATCTCACAGTGGCTTTTGGCCAAATAGGTGACAGGTGAGCTTCCATCTGAAACCAGTCCACCTACAACTTGAAGCCTCAGATTTTGCCTAAAGAAAGGCAAGGGATCTAGGGAAGGGAGAGAAAAGAGATCTCTAAAGAAATAGGATGGTTGAAGTAAAAAGAATGCTTAGTGGCAATAACAATAACAACAATAATGATAGATCACATTTACCGAAAGCTTATACTATGCCTGGCACCATACTGTATGTGTTCCCTCATTCATTCCTCAAAAAGCACTCTACAAAGTAGGCATTATCATTGTTGCTGTTATTCCCATTTGAGAGATATGAAAACTAAGGCTCAGTGAGATTAAGCATCTTGCTCAGGGTGACATAGAAAGTATCCCAAAGGCAAGATCAAAACTCATGTTTGTAGAGGGTCCAATGCACTATGGAAACCTAAGCCTGGGGAAGGTTCCGGGGCAAGTTGAGAGTAGAGCCAGATTGACCCCTTCAAAGGTGGGGGTAGGTAGGGACAGTGGGATAGACTGTGTATAAATAGCAGGCATGTTTTTATCCTTACACATGGGCAGAATCAAGCAAGTGCACTATCTGGCACAATTTGAGGGCTCTGAATGCCAACCCAGCCCTGTGTCAAACAACTCCCTCTGAAGCACGTCCCTGGAGGCTGAAATACCTACTGAGAGACTCATTTGTTGGGGTCAGGATATTGACTGCAGAAGACCCCTGTAAAAATACATGGTCTGGAAAAGAAAACACCTGACACTTGTTGAACACAGCAATCTAGGTTCTAGCAGTCCTTTGGGAGGGACACTCATTTTGTATGTTGGGGGAGAAGGTGGCATTCAAAGGCAAGGAAAAGTATGAGGCATGTTTCACAATGGGTGTCTCTCTGATCCCAGAAGCCTGGGAATTAGAATCCATAGTTCAAAATTTTTAACGTCCCCTGGGGGGGAGATGGGGAAAAGCCACTCCAGTTTCTGGGAGAATACTAACTTCCTTTGCTTTTGCTGGATTGATACCAAGCGCCTGCAACTTCAACTCTGGTTATCTCGGGTTGGTGAGAACTGGTGACATTCAAGTGTCTGATTTTTAAATGATAAACAAATTATTAGTATTTACTGCTTGCTGTGTTAGTAGGCAAAAAGGTGAGCTTCTGACAAGGTGAGAGCGACACCAGTAGAGACTCCTGGTATGGAGCAGGAACTGTCCAAGGGACCAGGCCCCAGCAGTCACAAAGCTACAGCCCGAAAGGCATATGGGGATAGGTAGGAACCGCTCCCTGCCACCTGCCGGTCAGCAGCCCTACCCACAGTCAAGCGGCGGCCACCCTGGCCTGGACCCAAAAAATGTGAGCGCCCCCCCGCTCCTCCCGCCCCCTTCCTCCGCCGCGCCCGCGGGGTCCGGGGCTGAGCTGCTGGCGCCGCGAGCCGGGCGAGCTTCCCAGCCTGGGGGGTGGGGGGCGGCGCCGGGCTGGGCGGAGCTTCGGCGTCTCCGGGAGCCTTATTCCCGGCCGCGCGCCGGGGAGCGCTCAGTCTGTTGTAGGAGCTGTGGCCGCACGCGGCTGGCCGGGGCTTGGGTGGACGCCGGGGCTTGGGTGGACGCACGGACCGGAGAAGTGAGCAGACAGACGCACAGTGGCCACGAGCTGCGCGCAGGTCCCAGCCACGCTTGCACCCAGAGGCGGGCAGAACACGGTGCCGGCCGAATCTCCTGCGCTCCGCCACCCAGTTCCCGTGCCAGCGCCCAGTGGCCGCCGCCTCCACTCGGTCCGGGACCATGAAGCTGCTGCCGTCGGTGGTGCTGAAGCTCTTTCTGGCTGCAGGTAAGAGGGCTGCTGACGCCCCCGGAGATCGGGGGGATGGGGAGCTGTGCTGGGGGCACGGGGAAAGGTCGCTGCAGCACCCCTGGAGCGGGCCACTTGGTGGGGCCCGCGCGCCCTAGCGGGCGGGCGTCTGCATCCGTGCTTGTTGGCCAGGGGTCCGGGCGGGGGGTTTGATGAGGCCTCGCCCTCGCCCGCAGTGTTCTCGGCGCTGGTGACTGGCGAGAGCCTGGAGAGGATTCGGAGAGGACTGGCGTCTGGAACCAGCAACCCAGACCCTCCCACTGGATCTACGAACCAGCTGCTATCCCCCGGAGGCGGTCGGGACCGGGAAGTCTTGGAAGAGGCAAATCTGGACCTTTTCCGAGGTGGGTATGGGGCCGAACCACCCTCGGACTCTGGTTGGCAGTTGAGGAATAAGCAGATATGAGATTCAGCTGTTCGGGCACCCCTGTGGTTTGGGAGTATTCATGGAGGACCTTGAGGGAAAGCCTGGCAGAGGGACTGAGGGATTCTGGAATATAGGTCTTGTCCTTGTCTCACCTGCCAGGTTGTTGCTCTTCTGTATACTTTGGAGAAATTGAAATAGGCAAGTTGTCTGGGGTTGGTATATTTATCTGAGGTAAGCTGGGTAATAGGAAAAAGGAATGGTTGAGATGCATTCCCTAGAGTTCTCATGTAAAAATGGGGGTGTAAGCCCTAATTTCCACATCAAATGACTAGTAGGTATAAAATAAATATAACCAATGTAGAGATGCTCAGGCATATAGAAAATGCACAGTTGTCAGTCTCCTCCATCCACCTGTCTCCAGGTTGGAGAAACAAAGGGGCATGAGGAACTCTGGGCTTCCCTAGGTGAGGACAGCACCTCTGCAGGAGACTGTGAATGGTGAATTCTGGACACTAGAGGGCTGATTGAAATGCTGGGTATCTATGATGCTACCCCAAGCCTGGAGGCCTCCTCATCACCTGAGATCCTGGAGAGACTCCAAGGGGAAAGGGCTGTGTGAAATTCTCCAACCACCATATGTGGCTGTGGCAGAGTACTGGCATAGGGCAGAGTCCAGGGCCTGCTGGCTTCCCTGCCTCCAGCCACCTGAAACAATTCTCCAGGGTGGAGCATGGACAAAGCCCTATAGTCCTGGAATGCCATATTTGGTTGGAAGGATGCCCACCTGTTCTACCCTCTCCTGCTCTTCTGCTGCCCTTCTCCTTCCTTAGCGGGAGTTTCCCTTGGGTACCTTGTCCACTTTGTATAAATCAAGAGTCTGCTCTACAGCTGAGCCTAGGCTTCCATACTTCATCTTCTCACAGTGGCCTTCTGGGGTTGCCAATGGCCTGAACAGCCTGGATTCTCCTGGCTCTCCTCCTAGGCTGGGCAGGGCAGGGCTGTGACTCACCCCTCCCCCCCACACCCACCGGCTGCTTCTCATACCTCTGCAGACCTGACTCACTGCTCCCTCTTCAGGGCAGGAGCCTTGGCTGTCACTGGGCACTCTCTTCCTCCTCTTTCTGATGGTTTGGCTTTCCTGCCGTGCTTTCCTTACAGCCCTGGGTTCCTCTGATAACCTACCTCACCCTCTGAACTCTGAAGGGGCCTGGCACCGGACCAGAGGAAACTAAGGACTGTGGGGCTGTTGGCACCAACTTCTCTTCTCTTGTCTTAGCTTTGCTAAGTGAGAACTGGTTTTCAGGTTTGGGGATCCTATCACCTAAAAGAAATAACTGCTACCATTTATGAAATGTCTATTATGAGGCCAGGCGCAGTGGCTTACACCTATAACCCTAGCACTCAGGGAGGCCAAGGCAGTGGACTGCTTGAACTCAGGAGTTCAAGACCGGCCTGAGCAAGGGAGAGACCCCATCTATAAAAATAGCTGGGCGTTGTGGCCGCCACTTGTAGTCCTAGCTACTTGGGAGGCTGAGGCAAGAGGATCACTTGAGCCCAAGAGTTTGAGAAGAAAGAAAGAAATGCCTATTGTGTTCTAGGCATTTTGAATGTTATCCTGGTTAATTTAACCCTCCTAGCAACCTTCTGAGATAGTTACTCTTGCTACCCACTTTTTTATTGTTTGGAATTCATTGAGGGTACAAAGAATTAGGTTAAACTGATTGCCTTTGTTCCATAGAGTCCATTTTACACTTGTGTCCCGCCCCCAATTGCTCCCCACTTTTGATGAGAACCCTGAGGCCCAGAGAGGTTAAGCGACTTGCCCAAGGTCCTATGACTGAAATTGGAGCACAGGTCTGCTGACTTCAGAGCCTATGCATGCCTAACTGAACACCACAGGTGCTCCACATTTGTGGGAGAGTGAAGATAGAGAGGGGCGTGTGAGGCAGCTTGGTGTATTGCAGTGGTTCTCAACCTTCCTAATGCTGTGACCCTTTAATACATTTCCTCATGTTGTGGTGACCCTCCCCAAATCATAAAATTATTTTCATTGCTACTTCATAACTATAATTTTGCTACTGTTATGAATCGTAATGTAAATATCTGATATGCAGGATGGTCTTAGGCGACCCCTGTGAAAGGGTCATTTGACCCCCAAAGGGGTCGTGACTTACAGGTTGAGAACCAGTGGTGTATTGGGAAAGAATATATGGGATATACAGTCCAGAGACTAATTCTAATCTCAATCTCACATGACCCCAGGTAAGTCACTATGCCTTTTGGGACTTCAAATTTTTTCATCTGAAAATGGAGGATCATGATATTCTTTGAAGTTATTTCCAGGCTGAGGATTCTAGGTCTCCACTCTAATGTATCATGCTCACCTTTTCTGCTAGACACAAGGCTGTAGCCATGGATATGGGTACCTTTTTCCTGCTAGGAGTGGGGGAACTAGAGGTGTGGTGTGGGGCTGGTGTCAGACCCCTGGCTGGTGGGCATGGCCCATGGTCAGTCCCACTAGATGTCTGGATGGGATTGTTTTTCTCTTATTCTCTTTGGAGCCTGGCGAGAAGGGGGAGAGTCATTGTTGTACCAGTTCCTTCTGGACAGTTCCTTTCCATCTCTCTATCTCTTATACACAATGTATCCCCATTCCAGAGAGCTATAAACTGGACATTTAGGGATAAATGTAAATGGATCTTTGAGGAAGTTGGTGAGCCGTAAAGGGCATAGGACAGGGTAAATATTTTGCTTGAATTTGAAAAAGCAAGGCCCTGACCAGGGATGACCTTGCTTGCTGTTTCCAAGCCAAGCTCTTCCCTGAGCTCCTGGTACCCTGATACAAATGGGTGCTCCAGAAGGGGCCACCTGAAGACATGGGCAATGTTCTTATTTCAGGAGCCCTCTATCCATATAACCCCTAAGTATCTTGGGAGCAATTTTTGTCTGTGACACTGTCTTTTTGCAAGTGGGTCACTGAGTACAGGATCAGGAAATGAGGCTGATTTGCCAAAATAGAACAAAATGGTTGTAGGGGAGTAGGAAATGGGCGTGGAAAGTGGACAGTGGGATGGAAACGAGTTTGGTGGAATTGCCTGGTGAGTTGCTTTTAATTGCTGGCATTCTCAGAATGAGCCTCTTAAACTGAGATTGTAGAATGTTTTCCTTGGGACCCACCCTGCTGAGGTCCCTCTTTCTGGTGGTTCTGCTCAATCTACCTTTAGTCCTTGGGAGGCTCTGAGCCAAGGGGCCTTTCTGGACCTCTGATATCAGGTGGGATCAAAGGATGCATACTATTCTACTTCCAAATGCTATGCTGTTCTTATTTTCTCACCTAAAGAGCCAAAGACTTAACAGGGTTCCTTTCTTCTGCAGTTGCTTTTTCTTCCAAGCCACAAGCTCTGGCCACACCAAGCAAGGAGGAGCATGGGAAAAGAAAGAAGAAAGGCAAGGGGTTAGGGAAGAAGAGAGACCCATGTCTTCGGAAATATAAGGACTTCTGCATCCATGGAGAATGCAAATATGTGAAGGAGCTCCGGGCTCCATCCTGCATGTAAGTGTCCCTTCCCCAGAGCTGAATTTCGTCAGCACACTCTGTCAGCCACATGGCTGTTCCTTGTTGTCACTGTTCCTTGAACTCATAATTTCACCCAGTTTTTTCTCAACCTTTAGGCGGAAGTTGGGAAGAGGGGAAATATTTTTAGTCAAAGGAAGCCCCTCCCCCATAGAATGTAATTTCCTGTATCATTGGTTTGTGACGCTCTTTAATCCTTAGCATGCCCCCCCCTCCCATAGGATGCAATTTCCTGTGTCATGGGTTTATGACACTCTTTAATCCTTGGGACGTTTCCTCTTGCCCAGAAATGAGCATGTGGCTAGGATAGCTGGCACCTGAAGGCAGGCCCTTCATTTCTGCCTCATGCCCTACTCTAGGAGGGAGAAAACTGTAGGAAACATGGCAGAGTGGCCTTCTGGGGTGGAGTAGGGCTCCTATAGGCAGGTAAGAGGTGCATGTGGACACACCTTGTGCAGGAATATGTGTATTTGGGTTTGTGTGCACATGAGCAAGCAAATATATGTTGATTCTAAGGTATGGCAGGACTGTACAAAGAGGGATCATCATAGGAGAAAGTTGAAACCCCTCCTCCCTTCTTCCACCCCAACAAGGGTGAGGAGATAGAAGACATGGAAAGTGTTGGCCTTTGGCCATGGGAGTGGGAGAAAACTTCCTTTGTGCAGGATTAATAGGAAATGGAACCCAACCCAGCAGGCATCACCCCTGGGTTAGGCAGCATCACTTTTTCCTGGGTGGGGGTGTGGGTGGAGGGACTGTGGGTTCCCTAGCCTTTCTCCTAGGCAAAACTCAGCAAACGCCTGTCTTGGCAACCCCTCAGGGATGCCAGCACTGCCTTGCTTTCTGGCTGGCATAATGTCTTCACTGTGCCCAAGGCCAACACCCCACATCAGGCTACAAACATCCACTCACTTCCCTTGGGGAGGGCAGGCTCTAGAGAGACACTGGGCAATGACAGGAAACTTGTGTGCATATTACCTCTTAACTTGTCAAGAAGGCTGGCTGCCTTGTGTTTCTCTTCTGCTTATGGCTTGTGCAGGTCCCTTGCCTTTTTAAAGTTTTCTTGTGCTGTCTGATCATACATAGCAGAACCACCCTGTATTTGGCAGTTGACAGACAAAATCTTCACTCCCTGCTGTGTCCACAGTCACTTGTGTGTCCTTTTCTATAACATCCTTGTCAGGAGGTTGGTATTAGAGGGAGTTGTTTGAGAGTGGCATATATAGTCCCCTTAATATCCTCCTTAAGGTCTTGGATAAGGGCAGAAAGCGTTTGTCTTATATTTGTAAAATGGCATCATTAACATAGGGTGGAGAAAGTGACTCTGGGTAGTCAAGATGGATTGAGGCCTGGAGAAATCTGTGCCAAGTTGGTCCTGGCATTTTGGTGGATGGATATGGGGCTTCCACAGCTTGGCTGAGAAGCCTTTTAAGGCTGCTGTCCTAGACAGCGGGGCTCAACTGACCATTTAAGCCCAGAGAACTGTATAAGCATGCCCAGGGCACATTGCCAGTGGCCCTAGGGATGGTAACAACTATAACAATGACATGTCTTTTTTGTCCCAGAGCTTCAGCATTTACATTTAATATGAGTTGAGATGAATAGGTGTGTTTAGCACCTATTTGGTGCCAGACACTATTCTAGGGGATAGAAAGATATAGTCTACTGGGGTTTTCTTTTCTTTTCTTTTTTTTTTTTTTTTTTTGAGACAGAGCCTCAAGCTGTCACCCTGGATAGAGTGCCATGGCATCACAGCTCACAGCAACCTCCAATTCCTGGGCTCAAGCGAGTCTCCTGCCTCCGCCTCCCAAGTAGCTGGGACTACAGGCACCTGCCACAGTGCCTGGCCATTTTTTGGTTGCAGCCGTCATTGTTGTTTGGCGGGTCCTGGGGCTGGATTCGAACCCGCCAGCTCAGGTGTACGTGGCTGGCGCCTTAGTCCGTTGAGCCACAGGCACCAAGCCCTTCCCTATGTTTTTCTCGTAACCTGCCCCTTCTTGTTTATGAGAGCTTAGCCTCCATGTCACCCAGACAGACCTTCCTTGACCACCCTGTCTAGACTCTGATCACTGCCCATTTCCTTATCTTCCCAGCATCATCTCCGTCATGGCCCATTCCTGGCTAGGGCTGTGTTTTAATGTGGGTGTTTGGTGGGCTTTCTGCCTCATCAGACTGTGGGCTCTGTAAAGGCAGGGCTGTATGTTCTGTCCCTGTGGCTTCCCCAGCATCTGGCTCAGTGCCTCCTTCTAGAATGAATGATTCCATGAATGAATGGATAGCCTCTCTGTGGGTCAGGCTCACATGAAGCAGAAGGGCAAGTGTGAGGCCTGGGTGAACTCAGTGTCTCAGGTGTAGGCTAAGATAGCCTAGTGGCCGATCCTTAGTGGTCCCGATAGAGGCTTCTCATGGCCCTTTGACCACTGGCCTGGGCCCTCCCTGCCCACGCTTGCCTGTTCCCCTTGTTCCACTCCTCCTCCTTAGCTCAAGATGGCACTGGTCTTCCCCTCACCACTCAGGTTCTCCTGTCCTGGTGCTCTGCCTCTCTGTTTTCTAGTTTATTATTTATTCATTGCGTTATTCATCCCAACATGTTTTTTCCTCTCTAAACTTATCGTAGGCCAAGAATA
This sequence comes from Arctocebus calabarensis, assembly GCA_963573935.1. NCBI lineage: Eukaryota > Metazoa > Chordata > Mammalia > Primates > Lorisidae > Arctocebus > Arctocebus calabarensis. The sequence continues at coordinate 49,194 of CAUYON010114097.1, forward strand.
CTGGGATGAGTAAAACACAGCCTCTGCCGTCAAGATCTTTTCATTTAAGCCAAAGCCTGAAGGATAAAGCCTTTGGGGAAGGGGAAGGGAATGCTATTCTAGGCAGAGCTGCGTGCGTGGTGTGTGCAGGGGCCTGGAGGCCAGGCTCTGCGGGTGTCCCACATCAAAAGATGAGGTTAATGGTATAGAGTTTTATAGTTACCCAGTGAGGCTGATGAACTTCATCCTGAGGATGATGAAATCCCTAGTGTGGCAGTCAGTGTTCCAGATGTGTGAGTTATAGATGTTTCATGAGACCCTAGGATCAAAACTAGCATAAGTTGAATACAATTCACGTATCAGTTAATGTGTTAAGTCCTCGGGGTGCTCTCATGTTAGAGGGTTTGTCATTTAAATGCACAGGGCAGTTGTTCCTTCCTCTGAGAAGTTGGCTATGGATGGTGTTTGGAGATTTGTGGGAGGAGAAGGGCTCACCCACCCCATCACGTGGTCAGCTGGAGATGGGCCACTAGTGTTTCCCAGTCCTGTCAGGGATAAAGGCCCTCTCAGTAGCTCTGTAGCTCCATAGCTGTGCCAGACTGGCAGGCTGGCATGGTCCTATCCCTGTTCGAATGAGGCTCTTACGTAAGTAGAGCCCACTGGCCATTCACAGACTGTCTGAGAGACTGTAGGGCTTTTTGCTGTCCCCTGGGTCCTTCTGAATTCTTTTTCTTTATCTGAAATTGAATAGGGAACACTGGCTTGGACTTGGGAAGTGTGCCTGTCTTTAGGGTGGGGCTGCCAAGTGGGGGGTGTGGGTGGGAAGTTAACATGGCCATGTGGCTTTAGGAACCATTGGGAAGCAGGCTGAAGCTTGAGGGGGTCATGGAGTTGAGCCCCCAATATCCTTGTGGGGAGACACTGCAAGAGTCTAACCCCGAAGGAGATGGGTGGGCAGAGTTGCTGAATCAACAGTCTCAGGAGCTAGGTGGAGTTAGAGCAGTGGTTCTCAACCTTCCTAATGCCTCCCCCCTTTAATACAGTTCCTGTGAGTGAGATCCACTGAGTTGGAGGAGTGCATGAGTGGGGTATGGGTAACTTCATAATTCTTAGGGAGATGTGTATAGTCTTAAACAGCATGTTGTTTGACTACTACTCACTCCTGGTTGGGCTTGGAGGGTTCACAGAGGACATGGGTGGTGTTGGGCCAGGTAATCCCTGAGCTTCAATTGGGTGCTGGAATTGTTTTGGGAGACGCTGGCTCTGTGGTCTCATGTTGAATATAACTAAGTGCTTTCAAGAGGCTCCCCACCCCCAGGCCACACTCATCCCCCTGTCACCTTTCATGTTTGAGTTCTTCTCTTGAGATCTTGGCACCTTCTTTTTTTTTTTTTTTTTTTTTTCTGAGACAGAGTCTCACTATGTCACCCTCGGTAGAGTGCAATGACATCATAGCTCACAGCAACCTCAAACTCTTTGAGCTCAAGTAATTCTCTTGCCTCAGCCTCTCCAGTGGCTGGGACTACAGGCACCTGCTACAACACCCGGCTATTTTTAGAGATGAGGTCTCACTCTGGCTCAGGCTGTTCTTGAATCTGTGAGCTTAGGCCATCCACTTGCCTTGGCCTCCCAGAGGGTTGAGATTATAGGTGTGAGCCACTGCATCTGGCCAGCACTTGGCACCTTCTGATAATATGTGTTTGTGTGAGCCCCTCGGGATGTCTGTGGAATAAATGGTTATGTGAGTGTCTGTTAGAGGCCACTATTCTATGGAGCAAAAGTACATGGCAGGCTTAAGCATTCAGCCACATAATTGATGTCTCCCCTAAAAGGTCTGAAGCCTGATGTGGAGGGGAACCCTTGGATGCTCATGTGATGTATGGCCATCCTCCAGGATTGGCAGATCTGACTTTGAGCGTGGTCTTAAGCCTGTAGCATCTTTGAGTACGTTCATGTGGGTTCTTACCCTTTGTGAATCTGGCCTCTGCTCATCTTTTGGTACTTTGGAGATTGGCCATTCTTCTTCTTCTTTTTCTTTTCCTTCCCTCTTTTCGATTTAAAGTTACCTAACTCTTGAGTTTCCAGGTACAGATAGGATGGGATCCCATGGGATGCCCCAAGCCACATACTTAACCCAGTAAGTTTCTTGCAGGGTCATCTAGGTGCAGTCTGAGGAGTGAGCCAGGAAGCCGCAGGTCCCAGCTCACCTGGGACCTCTGTGGGTAGCACACTGTACTGGAGCCATTTCTAGTCTGCTGACTCAGCACTGTCCAGGGAGAGAGTGTGGGAAGAACATCTGGACTCCTGGATTTCTTGCCTCTCACTTAACTGTTTGTCTTCCTCTGCCCTCCTTTTGATAACACAGCTGAGGGACTTTGGGGCTTGCAGGGCCTTGGCCTTCAGAGCTGCTTGCAAATGCGAGGTGCCGGTAGGATGACAAACCAGGGCATCTTCCTCAACCTCTCTCAACAGCTAGAGCCCGCCATCTTTGCTAGTTTATGTTTCTCTCTTTTTTTTGCAGTTTTGTCTGGGGCTGGGCTTGAACCAGCCACCCCCAGTATGTGGGTCCGGCACCCTACTCCTTGAGCCACAGGCGCCGCCCTATGTTCTCTTTATAGATGAGACAGCCTGTTATGTTACATTTTGTAGGAACTCTGCCCACCTGTGCTGTAACACTCATCTTTTTCTTGTTAAGATTACTCCCTTAGTTCCAGGATGTACAACTTTTTCCCCTCAATTTTTGATGTTTGTTAAGTTGGGGTGCATCTTATGGTTGATGTATTTATATCTGTGCTGTGTAGTTAATTTTTTCCCTGAAAATTGGTCTCTTGTTTGGAATCAGTGTCACCTCAGGATCTGTAACTAGAGTGCCTTTCTTGAACTAGCCACCCCCAGTATATGGTTCCGGCACCCTACTCCTTGAGCAACAGGATCTGTAACCACGTCCTTTTTGGTCCAGACCTTGGGAGTCCCTGGCCTGGGTTGTTTCTGATCCTCTCATACCTGTCTTTATTGCCATGTTAGTCTCCCTTCTATCCTTTGGCCCCTAGCCATTAGGATCCTTCTGGAAACCAAACCAGCTTGGGGTACTCCAGCAACTTCCCATTGCTTGAGGCTAAAACCCCCAAAGCATTTATTTTGGCCTCTGTTTCAGCCTCCTCTTTAGCCTCAGCTGCTCTCCTTAAGTCCACTCTGCTGTAGCCTCTGGATGTTTCAGAACCCTGCCAAGCACCTGGGCTGCCTCTGGGCCTTTGCACCCCACCCCGAGAATCTCATACTGGTCCTTGGCACAGTTCACAGAAAGGCCTTCCCTGACATACCCCCTGGGCCCTCTGCCCTGCTTTCCTCATGGTGCCTGGAACATGCTGACCTCCTGTTCCATAATAGATGCTTTGTCTGAGTTCTCTTTTAGCATGAGCAAATCTGGAGGTCAGGGCAGGGAGAATGGCTTCTGTCAACTGTGCTCACTGTTGTTTCCTAGCACCTATAACATTGCCTGCATGCCTGTTGTCACACAGACCTGTCTCATCCTGAATCCTGTTCATCCTGAGCCCAGCACCTGGTGCAATTCTAGCACATCAAGGGGTTCAGTCAGTGTTTGCTGAGTGAATGAATAATTTGTACTGATCAGTGATCAGAAAAGGTTTTGGGGGGTTTAGATGGCCCTGCTCACAGTTGAGCCCTTTGCAGGTCTCTGGGTAGCAAGCACATCCTTGCTCTGCTTGGGAAAGGGACACAACTTCCATGTTTGTGTGGGTTCCCTTGCCTCAGCCTGCTGTCCCTGAGGAGCTCTGGAAATTTGGTCATGATGCAGGAGGCCACTGCAGCCACCTTGAGGCTCAATAGTATATATAAATTTTGGTGGACTTGGCCACACCTCCTCTGGGCCATGTAGAGCCCCTGGGAGATGGGTGACCCATGTGGCTGAGATTGCACTAGGAGTTGGGACCCATATCTCAAACCATGGCACTCTGGCCAGGCAACATTCACCATGCCACACTTGGCTGGTGGGGCCTTGCATGGGAAGGGAGGAAGTCAGTGACACTAGTCCCTGGGGACTGAGTCCTTTTGTACTTCAGGTGCTCACAAATCTTTGCTTTTGGAAAAATCATGAGGGCAGAGCTTTTGGGCTGTTCAGCTGGAAGATCATTGTAAACATTCATAGATCATTGTGAGAGTTTTGGGGCATAAAACTTAGAAGGAGTTGGTAGAATTGGGATTTTTTTGCTCTAATAAGACGCCACCCATTCCTGTCTGCTTATTTACATGAATATTGCTTCTTAGTGTTTACATAAAAAAAGAAGAATAAAGAAATGAGAGTAAAAGTGATGCTGACCTGTGTCTTTCTCATACTAGCAATAAGAAACACTCACCTTGGAGATCTGAATTAACTGGGAGAAAGGATACATTTATACCATGAGAGAGGCAGTAATAATCTTTTTATGGCTACCATTTATTAACAGTTGTGATTTTTGCTGTGTTGTGATTGTAATTTATGTTCATGATTTATGTCATCTGATACTGTAAGGATAACTCACCCTGAAGGATTTTTCTTTTGTACTTAGAGCCTTAGTAAATTTCAGTTTGGTAAATATGATTTGGGTGATTAATAACCTTAATCATAAACATGTAAGATCCTGTGGAATAGGGGGACAGAATTCAAAGTAAAAAAGGAACAAATGTTGAAGAGCTTGCTCATCACTTTTTTTTTAGAGAGCTGTGGCATCACAGCTCATAGCAATCTCCAGCTTTTGGGTTTTGGCGATTTTCTTGTGTCAGCCCCCCGAGTAGCTGGGACTACAGGCACCTACCACAAGGCCCGGCTATTTTTTTGTTGCAGTTTGGCCCAGGGCTGGGTTTGAACCCACCACCCTCAGTATATGGGGCCAGTACCCTACTCTCTGAGCCACAGGCACTGCCCAACTTTGTTTTTTTTAGGGGATGATGTTAGGTATCAAATTACTAAATCATTTAGACTCTACAGATAGGTTTAATAGAGCTCCATAAACATTTATAGAAAATTATCACTATCTACAATAAGCCAGAAATTACATCTTCTACAACTATTCAAGCTTAGGTAAAAAATAACTAGATGTCGGCTCGGCGCCTGTGGCTCAATGGACTAAGGCGCCAGCCACGTACACATGAGCTGGCGGGTTCGAATCCAGCCCGGCCCACAAACAACAATGACGGCTGCAACCAAAAAAAAAAAATGACCGGGCGTTGTGGTGGGCATCTGCAGTCCCAGCTACTTGGGAGGGGGAGGCAAGAGACTCGCTTGAGCCCAGGAATTGGAGGTTGCTGTGAGCTGTGATGCCTCAGCATTCTATCCAGGGTGACAGCTTGAGGCTCTGTCTCAATAAAAGAAAAAACAACAACAAAAAAAACTAGATGTCAACTTAAAAGTGTTGCAGGGGGATACTTAGAACTTGGAAAATTATTTTAGGAGCCTAAAGTTTGCAGAGCACTGATTCAGGGTGGGAGGGTGGCTGGGTGGTAAGGGCAGGGGAGTGGTGTTTCTCAATGACCTGGATCTTTTCCATGTGAATGTTCAGTGGACATTTCAAACTTGGCATGTCCAAATGGAGCTCTGGGTTTTTCCCAATCCAAACCTGTGTTTTTCTTACCCAGATAATGGCAGTTCCAGCCTTCCTGTTATTTAGACCCTAAGCTGTTGGATTCTGTTTCTCTCATGTCTCAAGTCTAAAAATCAGCACAGCCCTTAGTTCTACCTTTCCCATTTATCTGGAATATAACCACTTCTCATCAGCTTCTCTGCTGTCCCTAGGCCTAAGCCAAGGGTTGGCAAACTTTATCTGCAAAGGGCCAAGTAGTAAAGGCTTTGCAGGCCACACAGCCTCTGTGACAGTTTCTCAACTCTGACTTTGTAGCACAATGGCAGTCATAGATGACAACCAATGAGCATGGCCTGTTAAATATTTATGGATCGTAAAACTTGAATGTCATTTAATTTTCATGTGTCATGATATAGGTTTATTTTTTTTCCAACCACTTGAAAATGTAAAAACCATTTTTAGTTTGCTCAAAAATAAGCAGTGGACCAGAGTTGACCTATGGGCTGTAGTTTGCCAAAGCCCTCAGCTAAGCCATCATTATCTTGACAGCATTATTTCCCTGCTTCCACGCTTATTCTGCTATGATTCAGAAGGATCCTTTAAGAGTTCAAGTCAGGTTACATCTCTGCTCTACCTAGAACCCTCCATGGTCCCACCTTACTCAGAGTAAAAGCCAAAGTCCTTATGTAGCCTATGAGACCCTGGGTGACCTGTCACTTCCCTGCCCTCACCTTCTCCTGTTTGTCCCTTGCTCACTCCGATCAGTCACATAGGCCTCTGTGTGGTTGCTTGAGCACACTGTACCTCAGGGTCTTTGCATAGGCCATTTCTCTGCCTGAGATGGTCTCCACAGATTTCTAAACAACTTTGGGGCCTTCACTCCTTCAGGGCTTGGCTCAGAGTCCCCTCAGGATCCTGGGCTCAAATAATCCTCTTCCTTAGCTCCCCACCCCAGTAGCTGGGATTATAGGGGTGTGCCACCAAGCCCAGTTTTTGATCACTTTATATAATATAAACTGTACACCTCTTCCTCCATCACTCCCTGTGATTTCTTCTTGCTTTGTTTTTCCCACATCACATGTCACCTTCAAATATTTGTAACTATTTCATTGTATCTTTTTCTCTGCTAAAATGTTAGCTCCATGTAGACAAGGATTTTTTTCTCTCCTTCCATGGCTGAATCCCTAGATCACTGGACAGTGCCTGATGTATGTCAGTGAACAAATGAGGCTCAGTTTCCTCCTCTGCAAAAGAGGATTAGTAGTAAAGGAGGTAATTGGTGTCTAGGGTATGCTCCACGTGTTGTGAGCTGGGGGAGTGGTGGAGTGTTAGCTGCTCCTGCATGTCTGAGGCTGGATCTAGACTGGGCAGTTTGGCAAGCGGAGCTCACAGGGGTGGACTGACTTGGCTTCTGGACTCGGGCTGTGGGGGTCTGCCTTGGTGAATGCCTCCCATTCCTCCTGTCAGCTTATATCTGTAGGGCTTAGAGTCTCTGCCTGTTTCCAGGCTACCTGGCCCAACAGCACCTTCCAGCCCAGAGATGGAGCGACCCAGGTGGTCAGTAAGACCCAGCCAGTGGGAGCAAGGGTGCAGATCTGGGTGATCCCTGAGGGGTCTGGGCCTGGAGAGTTGAAAGGGAGTGTCAGGGACAGCCTTGGAGGAAGGAAGAGCAGTCTCCAGACTAGAGCTGCCCTAGGGCTCGTGCCCATGAGCATTCAGTTCTAAGGAACAAACACCCATGGAGTCCTGCCCCCTGGAGCTTGTCACCCATATGTCCTTAAGCTGGTTATTTGTACTCTCCAAGCCTTGGTCTCCTTATCTGTAAAATGGGTCTCCATGCCAATCTAACAGTGTCTGCATGGCCTGGTGAGAGCTGAGTGGACAGGCCCCTCTGCCACAGACCACAGGTGCCATAGGAATTTCTTCCAATTCCCAAGAAGCCCTGTGTGTTAGGTTCTCTTATGAACATACCCACTTATCAGATGGAGAAGCTGAGGCTCAGATAGGCATGGTTGGTGTGACACTGTTCCCTCTTGGCCAGCTTTGGGGACATCCTCACCCCTGCTTTCCTAGGCCTGTTGGTGTCCTTAGCTTGTGACAGGAAAAGATACAGGAGCATTGTCACAGTTGCTGACCCTGCCTGGGGTCCCTCTGGTATTAGGAGCTGACAGACTGCGAGTGGCTGGGCAGGCTGAGGCTGGGGAGTGGGGTCCTTGGGCTCTCTACATGCACCCAGAGTCTGATTAGCAGTCAGGCAGGCAGGCATGCTGCATTCTGGATAATCAGATCCAGTGTTGTTTTTTGGCTTTGGTTTTTCTCTTTGGGCCCAAGCATGCTGGGTGTGCACTCACTTTGGCACTTCCAGGCTATTTACTTGCCTTGGGCAAGGGCCTCCTCATTTCCAAGCCCCAGTTTTCTAAGCTGCGTAAACAGGTGTTACAATCCTTAGCTTACAGGGCCTGGGTGAGGCTTGGGTTCTCCGCACAGTTCCAGGGATGAGGAAACCATCTTATAGATATCACTCTTGACAGCTCATCCAAATGAAACAGGCTTGAGCAATGCCACTTGGACTCCTGTAGGCACCCAGAGACGTGTGTGTGGGCTGTGGGTGCCAGGGAGCTGCTGATCTAGTGAATGTAGGGCAGGCCTGGGATTGAGATCCTGGTCCTCTGATTCCTCTCTGTGTTTGTTGGATGCCTTCATCTCTGACTCGTGGTTGCATCAACCAACCCAGGAACACACAGGCATCTGATGAACGTCTTCTAAGGCTAGGTTGCTACCTATTTGCATAGGTCTCTGCCAGGCAGGAATGGCAGCACCAGATTTTCTCAGCCTCAGGCTCCCATTGCCTCTGGCCCTGGCCCTGGATCTTGGAGCCTAGGGACATTGTGTTCAGACCCTAGCACCTCCTGTCTTGGCAGCAGGGGCAGGAGATAGGAACAGAGTGGTCAAAGGGTAGGTTGCCAGTGGCTCTCAGCCTTTGTGCTGGATAATGTTCTGTCTCTACCTTGGCATCTCGGGAAGGCTGGTATGACCATCTCCTTGGTACTGCAGAGAAATGAGGTCACAAGCCAAGGCCACTAGTGAAGGAGGTATTTCTGGCTGAGCAGGTGCAGCCTGTGCTAAATTCCTGGCAGCCGAGCCAAAGGTCTTCTCAGCCATTCTGGCATTAGCAGCGTGACATAATATTTCTGGAAAGTGGCAGGGAAAGGAGCTGAAAGTGCTGAGGTGCTGATCTACTGAGCTGTAGAGCTGTAGTCCAGATGAACGTGCTCAAGTCTCTCCATTTGTGATTCAGGTGTAGTGGCTGGTGCTGTTCAGGGCAGGGATGATACGGCAAGGCCTCTGTCCTCTAGGCTAGGAAGTGTCTACACAGACAGCTCAGGCTGTTGGTGCAGCAGCCCTAGTCCCTGGTGAGGCCATGAGTGCCTGGCCCAGCCAGCTGAAGGACCTGTGAGGCCCTTTGCATCTTTGCCTGGGGCCCCTGGTTGCACCAAGCAGGGCTTACATCTCTGGCCAAGCCTGTTGTTTCCCAGCTTTGGGGGAAGATGCTTCCCATGAGAAGTGCTGGTCTCTGTGGGGTCCAGGAGAGCCTGCTGGAGCCCCCTGCTCAGAGGCAGGGTATCCTACACTGTATCAGCTCTGTGTGGAGGTCCCAAAGCCCCTCATGTTGTAGGAGGCCTGGCCTTGAACATGCATATGTAAGTGTCTCTGCTCTAGTGTTTACTGCCAGGTGACCTAGGTGTGCTCCTTACTCCTTGGATCTCAGCTTTTTCAATCTATGGAATAGAGCTAAAGACTCCTTGTTCCTCAGGCCACAGTGGGTGTGAAAGACATCATGAAGCTGCCTCACAGTTCCAGTCTAGGCAGGGAGTATACAATAACTGTTGGCTGCTGTAGTCACCCATCCATAGGGCAGGTCACATCTTAGGACACACAAAGGCCCATCTTGAATGGCTCAGTTGACAGGCCTGTGCTTGCCTCTTGTCCCAGGCAGGGAGGCACCACGCTGGGTCTTGTGATGTGGACTCTGCAGCCAGTAAGTCCACTGAGTCATGTTTACAGATGGGAGGGGCCTGGGATGCATCAGTCCCAGCTTGTTTGTAAAGATGGGGAAGCTGAAGCTTGAGAGTCCTTCTGGGCATTGGTGCCAGACTGCATGTGCCAAGCCTGCCTAGCTGTGCCTCTTGGGTGGTGAGCAGAAGTTGCAAACTCAGCTCCTCCTGCTGTCCCAGACAACCCACACATCTCATGCCCACATCCAGACCATTGTCAGGTCTTGTTGCTTCCACCTTCATAGTCCAGAATTTGACCACTTTTCACTCCCTCCATGGATCCCTCCCTGCTCTCTTGTCCTGGTGTCCCAGCTCCTGCCTTCACCCCTGCTGCCTGTTCCCCTCCAGCAATGGCCACTGTGTGCTTGTGAACACCTCAGTAGAGTCACATCCCTCAGCTGCTCAGGAGTCCCCCATGGCTCCCACCTCATTCAAAGAAAAAGCCAAAGTTCTCCCTGTGGTCTATGAAGCCCTGTACAATCCGCTCTGTTTCCTCTGTGCCTTCACTTCCTCCCACTCTTTAGGCTCACTCTGCTTTTGAAAGATACTAAGCATAGTTCAGCCCCAGGGCCTTTGGATCTGCTGTTCCCTCTCACTTCCCACTGACCTTTGCTCAAAAGCACTTTTCTCAAGGAAGCTTTTCCTGACCACTCTAAATGGCCATCCTTACCGCTCGCCTGGCACACAGACTAGAATGCAGATTTTTTGAAGGCATGGTCTTGGTTTTGTTCACTGTTTGTCCTGGAGCCTGGAGATGTGGGAGGAATGAATGAATGCATGCAGGACAGTGGCTCTTTGAGTTCTCTTGACTTGTGACAGAGCAAGGGTTAAGGTCCCATTCTGCACTGGTGCTGTCTATCTGACAAAGGACTTTGGGACCTTGCCTGGGCAGGCTGCTGCTTCAGGTACCTTTCCAACCAGTGAGAGTAGAAGCTGTGGCCGTAAGGGGGCAGTGGAGAGTGTCACAGCCTCTGCCTCTGGCAAACAGTCATCCTGGTGGAAAGGCCACCTGTATGTGTCTTGCTATTGTTAGAGTATGGTTTGCTGTCCCTTGCTGGGTGGGGGCGTTGTTATACCACCTCTCTGACCCTGATGTCCTGACTCTTCCAAGACCATGGTCAGGGTTTCAGGAGGAGGGCAAGGCCTGGCTGTTTTGTGTATCTGGCATAGCTATTGGTCAAATAATATACTTATATTTAGTAAGATTTATTCTAGACTGGGGATGGTTATGCACTTTTTTTTTTTTTGTTACCATCCCTGTAATTCTTATAATCTTGGGGGATGTCAGGTGGAGAAAGACACTTTGCAGATGAAGGTTCAGAGGAGTTGGGTAAATTGTTCAGGGCCACACAGCCAGGAGATAGGTGGTCTTTCTGACCTCAGTGTGGTGGAATGTAAGCACAGCTGAGGAGGCGTATCCATCACTTTTTTTTTTTGAGACAGAGTCTCAAGCTGTCACTCTGGATAGAGTGCTGTGGCTTCAAGCTCACAGCAACCTCCAATTCCTGGGCTCAAGGGAGTCTCTTGCCTCCACCTCCCAAGTAGCTGGGACTACAGGCGCCCGCCACAACGCCCGGCCATTTTTTGGTTGCAACTGTCACTGTTTTTTGGCAGACCCAGGCTGGATTCGAACCCGCCAGCTCAGGTGTACGTGGCTGGTGCCTTAGCCTGTTGAGCCACAGGTGCCGAGCCTGTGGTGCCACTTTCAAGGGCCCAGGCCATACTGAGCTGGTCAGCATGTGTTGGAGTTACAGTGAAAGACAGCCCAGCTTCCCTGAGAAAGGTCGGCTGAGCCTTTTCCTCCATGAGGGGTACACTAGAGCCAGGTAGGAGGGTCTTCTAGTCAGTGCTGCCATAGGGTCACCAGAGCTGGGTGGGTGTGTCTGGGGCCTCTTAGAATCTTTCCTGTGGTGAGGCTTCCTGTAGGCAGCCTCTGCATCTGGGTGCCCACCTTTGCTCTGGGGTCTGGCATGGTGGGCAGGGCCTTCTAAAGTGTGGTGAAGGATGAGGAGGAGGAAGAGGCTTTGGGGCATGACCTTTGTGACCTTCCCCAAGGTGCTGTGTGAGCACAGCTCTACACTGGGCCCTGTTCTGGGTGCTGGGAAGCGGCTGAGCACCGACATTCGCTGCCTTCAGGAGCTGTTGGTCTAGTCCAGCGGTTCTCAACCTGTGGGTCATGACCCCTTTGTAACAATGAAAATACATCATGGCATTAGGAAGGTTGAGAATCACTGCTCTCGTCTCTAATGAGAGGCAGATGGTAAATGTCTCTTAAGTAAAAGGTCAGAAGGGCCTCACTGAGCAGCCCTCTGAAGGCCTTGGGGGTTCAGGGTGTCCTAGACAGGGGACAGCCTGTGCAAAGGCTGTGGGCCTCTCCTATGGTTTCATGACTGTTCTGTTTTTCTGCTGCTTTTGTTTTCTCATCTGTCAACTGGGGATGATACCAGGAGCTCTGGCTCCCAAATTGGTCTGGGCACAGTTGCTGGCTCAGAATAAGCTCTCAGAAAGTGGGAGCCCCTTTTTCTGCTGCTCTTACTTCATGAGTAAGATCTTTATTATCACAAAGAGAGTGAAGATTGTGGGCCCTGCTGCTCAGCAGTGGCCTTGGACGCTGGGGGAAGTTGAAGCCTGGTCCGTGAACCACTGCTGCAGAGCCACACCCCTAGTCCTGGGCCTCAGCCCTGCCCTGACCTCGTGCTACCACGAGTTGCTGTCGGTGGGCCCAGGAATCTCAGGCCTCAAGAATTCCAGGCTGTTGGAACTGTCTGTCTAGAGCCATTAGTCTTCGCAGAGCGCCTGCCCTCATCTTTGTCCTCTGCCTGTCTGTTGTGTCTGAGGCAGCCAGCCCACACCCTCTGCCTGCAGCCAGGTTGGGACCTCACTCAGGCCAGTTACCCCTTCATAGACCTTCCTTAATTTATCCTGAGCATCTCCCCTGTCCCAGCCTCGTCCCTCTGTGAGTCACTTCAGGAAGGCCCTCCACTCTTCCCAGCCCTGGGGCCACCTTCTCTGAGGGACAGATGGGAGCCCACTGCCCCCCTTCTGTGCTGAGGACCCCTTGTCTGGGGCTCTGCTCAGCAGCTGTCTGTGCCCTCTGGCTGCAGTCCTTGGTATCCCCTGGGCCCTCCCCCCTGTAGGCCTCAGACCTGGGCAAGCTTGTGTGCACAGTGCAGAGGTGCAATTCCTGCCCTAGGACAAGGACGGGGAAGTATATGATGATGTTGCCCAGTTAGGCCCCCAGTCTCCAGGGGTGGGAGAAGGAGAACCTGATTGCTCCCCTGCTTGGACTTTATTTATTTATTTATTTATTTTTATTGAATCATAGCTGTGTACATTGGACTTTTTTTTAAATGGGTAATTTGGGCTTGTTTATCTCCCTTGTCACTTTAAAAAATAATTTATTGAGGTGAAATTAACGTAACATAAAACTAACTCATTTAAAAGTGAACAGATGAGTGGCATTCAGTATATTCACAATGTTGTGCAACCACCACCTCTTTCTAGTTCTAGAACATTGTCATTACTCCAAAAGGAGACCAGGTACCCATCAGTAGTCTCTCTGTTCCTCCCCCCACCTCATGGCACCCACAGTCTGCTTTCTTTCTACTCTGGATATTACCTATGAACATGTGACCCCCTTGTGTTCAGCTTCTTTCACTTACCTTTTTACTTAACTTTTGCTTACCTTTTGAAGTCGTTACTGAGGCACAGAGAATTGCAAGAGTAGTTCAGAGAGGTCCCATGTTCTCCCTCGGGCCTTTTCAGTCCTCTCTTTGGGGGAAGATGGCAGCTGGGATTGGGGGTTTGGGGTAGGAGTTTGGAGAAGTATAGCTGTCCCACTGAGGATCAATCCTGCTGCGGTGGCCCTGGCCTCAGACATTCCTGCCCTCCGAGGGCCCTGCAGCTGGGGCTTACCTCTGTACAAGCAAGGCAGCTCTTTTCCTCTGGCATCCCCAGCTCAGCTGGCCTGGGCACTGCTGCTGTGAGTGTGGCCCCTCTCCCAGCTACCCACTCCTGTCTCAGCCCAGCGTCTTAGCAGTCTGTTGAGCCCCGACGGCCAGTGCTTTCCCTCCTAGGCTCTGGTCTGATGCCTGGGCTTGGGGATAGGGTAGAATTTCAGCCCTTCCCCCAGCAGCTGGCTGGGCAGGAGAGGGGTTGGTTGTATTTTAAGCAGTTGAGTGGGTCAGCAGGAACTCAGAGGTCTCCTCTCCCAGTGGACGCTGGGCTGCCTTCCTGCAGGCCACACGGACTCGAAGGCATGTGGGCACTGCCTGCCTAAGGCCCAGGAACTATTAATATACCTGCAGCCACAGGGCCGGCCCCGTGCCTGGCCAGGCCCTACTTTTGTTTATTTATTTTATTTTATTTTTTTTGTAGAGAGAGAGTATTGCCCTCGGTAGAGTGCCGTGGCGTCACACAGCTCATAGCACCTCCAACTCATGGGCTTAGGCGATTCTCTTGCCTCAGCCTTCCGAGTAGCTGGGACTACAGGTGCCTACCACAATGACTGGCTAGTTTTCTGTTTTGCAGTTCGGCTGAGGCCGGGCTTGAACTTGTCACATTCGGTGTATGGGGCCGGCGCCCTGCTCGATGAGCCACAGGCGCTGCCCAGGCCCTACTATTCTTTTTTTTTTTGTAAAGACAGTCTCACTTTATCACCCTTGGTAGAGTCCTGTGGCGTCACACAGCTCACAGCAACCTCCAACTCCTGGGCTTAGGCGATTCTCTTGCCTCAGCCTCCCGACTAACTGGGACTACAGGCGCCGTCACAATGCCTGGCTAGTTTTCTGTTTTTTTTTTTTTTTTTTGCAGTTCGTCCGAGGCCAGGTTTGAATCCGTTACCTTCGGTATATGGGGCTGGTGCCCTACTCGATGAGCCACAGATGCCGTCCCCAGGCCCTACTCTTTTTTTTTTTTTTTTTGAGACAGAGGTTCAAGCTGTAACCCTGGATAGAGAGCTCTGGCATCATAGCTCACAGCAACCTCCAATTCCTGGGCTCAAGCGAGTCTCCTGCCTCTGCCTCCCAAGCAGCTGGGACTACAGGCGCCCGCCGCAACGCCAGGCCATTTTTTGGTTGCAAAAAATGGCCCAGGCTGGATTTGAACCCGTCAGCTCAGGTGTATGTGGCTGGCGCCTTAGCCCGTTGAGCCACAGGCGCCGAGCCCCCAGGCCTTACTCTTACAACCCTTTCTGGTGCATTCCATGTGTCCCCTGTCCCTCTCCTGGTAAGTCCCCTTGATGGGGCCTGATACTCTTAGCAGGTTCTTTGTTTTTTTATTTTTATTTTTTTCCTTGTTTCTGCTGACTGAGCTAGCTAAATGACCAGGTTCTGGTTCTTTTTTTCTGGCCCCTCCATGTGCCAGGTCTTTCTAGCCTTGTAATCCTGGTGGCTCAGAGGGGCTTGGTAACCTGCCCCTCAAGACCACACATCCTGGCAGAGCCTGAAGTTGATAGCAGGTACTCAGCAGGCATTACCAGCCTTGACTTCTGGGGTGCTAGGCCCCCATCTACCCTCAATGTACAGGAAGCAGGGTGTGCATATCATAGAAGGGCAAGCAGGGACCTGCAGACCAGTGGGAGAGCCAGGATCTGATCCAGGTCCATGTGCAAGACCGCCTCCCACAGGGCCTCACCCTTCCTCAGGGCCTGCAGTTCTGGGGAGTTTTCCGTCTGGCAGCTATCACCTGGTGCTTTACACGCATCACCTCACAGTCTGAGGAGGTAGACACCTTCCCCTAGAGCTGAGGCTCCAAGAGAGGTGACATGCCCAGGGTCCCCCAATGACTGCAGGGCAAGGCTGGAGATAGTCCTGGGTGCTGTCCACTTTATACCCTGCCTCGCCCCAATGTTGTTGGGTGCCCGGCTTCTCTGGGTTAACTTGAAGCCTTCTCCTTCATGGTGGCCTCCAGCTGCAGTAGACCCATCTCCCTGGGCTCTGGGTGGGCAGATGTGCCCTTGATAGTGCTGGCTCGAGAAACAAACGCCAGCTGGCCTCTCTCCTTTTCCTCAAGCTGCCTCCGACTTAGGGCCCACTGAGGGTTCTGTGGGTGGGATGGGTCCTCTGTCATTGCTGGCCAGTGGCAGACTTGACTTCAGAACAACCTTTGCTATGGCTCTTATTTGATAGGATCATGCTGAGCCTCACCCCAGCAGCCTTTCCTCACCTGCTTGGATGGTGGGTCAGATTTCCTGAGGTGCCCTCTATCCCCTCTGTACTGCCATTCATTGATTGATTGTTCACTTGGGGGCTGTGGGAGAGCTGGGCCAGGCTCTTCTGCAGGGGCTGGCACAGGCCTGGCTCATGGGCCCAGGCCATGTGTTCTGGGCTTTGGGGAGCCCAGGGCCTGGGTGAAGGTGAGCTGCTGGGCTGACTGGGTGGGAGGACTGCTCTATGTGTGGCCACAAGGTGAGAATTGGTGGAGAGGGATGTTGGGGAGCTCTCATTAGTCCAGCCAGAGGTACTTTGTTGTTCCCTGATTGGTACACATTTAGAGGGAGTCTCTGCTCCAATAACTGGAATCTGTCACCTCCCTGGCAACACAAATGCACAAGGAAAGTAATCCAGAGTGTCTCTTGTAGCTCAGAAGGGGAAATGGACGATCTATCTGGCAGATGCTCAAAATAGCTGGGATTTCTCCAAGCCCTGTAAACTCCCTAGGCCTAAGCTGGGTGCTGTGGCCTGAGCTGCTTCCTGGCCTCTCACCCTCTTCTGGCCACTGGCTGGGCGGGTCGTGCTGGGAGGCTGTCCCTGGGGAATTTCCCTGCGCCTAGTGTTTTTGAGAGGCTGTGTATACTCAAAAGCCTCTTTGAGCAACCCAGCTCCTGGGGTGTTACTCCTAAGGCTGTTCCAGAGGTGATCAGTGGCATGGCTCCTTGGGGGTGCTCAGTCTGGGACGGTTTTATATTTAGCTGGGCAGTGGCTCTGGTGCCACTCGGGTTACATTTGGCAGAGAAGTCGGCAGCACCAGGGCAGGCCTAGGCTCCTTTCCAGCACCGCGGCAGAATTTGATCACGCCTGCTCGGCCCAGAGCAGCTTCGCGAGGGGAGGTTGGTGGTGGGGGTTGACGTTTGGGAGCTGAGGCTGCTGGCCGCTGTGGGCAGAGTGGAGCCACAGGGCCAGAGGCAGGCAGCATGGACATGAACTTGGGCATGGTGGCCCGGGAGACCAGCCCCGGCCTTGGGCCCAGCCTCAGCCCTGGCCTTGGTCCTGGCTTTGCTCCTGGCTTTGGTCTCAATGGGCTGCCCCGGCCCATGCCCCCCAAGGCAGCCAAGAAACCTAAAAGGGCTGTTCTCTTCTTTGAGGTGGAGATTCTGGATGCAAAGACGAGGGAAAAGCTGTGTTTCCTAGATAAGGTAGGACCATCTCATTGGCTGTATTGGGCTACAGGGAATGGGCCAGGGTCCCTGCTCTTTCTAGCCCTGGTGCTCCACCTCTCTGTCCTTTAGAGGGCATATGAGGGGTAGTGTGCCCACTTGGGGTAGAGTGGACAGCCATGGCTCTGGATGTGGCCAGGAATTGGCTTCCAGCTGGGAGAGGAGGCAGGGCAGTCTCTGTAGGGGCTTTGGGGACTGGGGAGGTGGAGCACTGGGACCTGTCCCTGCTGAGTCCAGGCCTAGGGGCAGGGGCTTAGGCCATCCTCGGGGAGGACAGAGGCCTTCACTCTGGGGGAGTTGGGGGTAGAAAGTGAAGAGGAGAGGTAGGGAAGCAGGCCTAGCTTCCTGAGCTTAATTAAGCCTGGCTGCCTGGTAAAACTGGAGCCCCCAGGCCCACAGCTGTCCCCACACTGGCAGGACCCTTGATCTTCCTGCCGTGAGCATGGAGGTGGATGTTTGGACCCCAACCCTTCTTCTCATAGTAGTAGCCTTGGCCCCCAATCCATCCTCTCCCTGCCACACCCCC
Source organism: Arctocebus calabarensis (assembly GCA_963573935.1). NCBI lineage: Eukaryota > Metazoa > Chordata > Mammalia > Primates > Lorisidae > Arctocebus > Arctocebus calabarensis. The sequence continues at coordinate 66,705 of CAUYON010114097.1, forward strand.
AATCCTGGGCCTGGGCTCCCTCAGGGCTGATGTCCCTCTGGCCTGTGTTTCTCAGGTGGAGCCCCATGCCACTATTGCAGAGATCAAGAACCTCTTCACCAAGTCCCGTGAGTCTAGGGCCTGCCACACTGCTCCCTGTAACCCCTCTGGCCGAGAACCTCTGGAAGAGACTCCATCCTGTTCCCTCAAGGACCTGCAGAGATGCCCGGGCTTCTCTGGGCTTGGCTGGGGCAGGTGGCCCCATGTGTCCCTCAGCATCTAACGCCCTCGCTGGGCATTCAGAAGGACAAGATCTTGCTTTTGCCCCCGCTCTTCCAGCTGGTGTTCTGGAACCACACAGGCCTAAGAGGCCTTGCCCAGGGTGGGAGGAGCTGTGGGGTCCCAGAATCCCAGAACCCTGAGAAACTGGCACAGTGGGGTGGGCAGCTGGCAGGCTGAGCCCTGCCTGCTAAGCTGTAGGCTGTGATTGCCCTGTTGTCCCTCCAGATCCGCAGTGGTACCCTGCCCGCCAGTCCCTCCGCCTGGACCCCAGTGAGTACATTTGTCCACTTGGCCCATCCCTGGGCTTCTGGGTGGCAGTAGGAGAAGGCCCAGGCAGCCCCTGAGCCCTGGCTCGCCTCTCTGCAGAGGGCAAGTCTCTGAAGGATGAGGATGTTCTGCAGAAGCTGCCTGTGGGCACCACGGCCACACTCTATTTCCGGGACCTGGGGGCCCAGATCAGCTGGGTCACGGTGAGTTCTGACACCACCCATGGACTCCTTTCCCATTAGCCACAGTGGGATGATTCATTTTGCTCCCTTGTACCTTCAGGTCTTCCTGACAGAGTATGCGGGGCCCCTTTTTATCTACCTGCTCTTCTACTTCCGGGTGCCCTTCATCTACGGCCACAAATACGACTTTACGTCCAGTCGGCATACGGTGGTGCAGTGAGTGGGGCCAGGCGGGAATAGGGCAATCGGTGGATGAAGGGTGGAAGGCCTGCAGGACCAGCCCCAGCTGAGTCCGTTCCTCCTCCCCAGCCTCGCCTGCATCTGCCACTCATTCCACTACATCAAGCGCCTGCTGGAGACACTCTTTGTGCACCGCTTCTCTCATGGCACCATGCCTCTGCGCAACATTTTCAAAGTGAGAGCCCCGTCCGCCCGCCATCCTGGCCCCTCCCCTGCAGACTCCTGCCCTAGCCCCGCCCACCATCCCTGCCCGTCTCCCTTTCAGAACTGTACCTACTACTGGGGCTTTGCAGCATGGATGGCTTATTATATCAATCACCCACTGTACACGCCCCCGAGTAAGTGGCCTCAGACTGCCCTCCCCAGCCCTTTCTCTGCCCCTACCATAGACCCTCCCTGCATTGGTCTCACGTCCCTGCTTCCTCCTCAGCCTATGGAGCACAGCAGGTTAAACTGGCACTGGCCATCTTTGTGGTAAGGAGGCTGGGGGTGGTGATGGGGGAGAGGGAGGCAAAGGGGTCAGCTGGTGGGCTCTAGGCTGACCCTGCTCCCCTGACAGATCTGCCAGCTTGGCAACTTCTCCATCCACATGGCCCTGCGGGACCTGCGGCCAGCTGGTGAGTGGCTGCCTGTGGGTTTGGGGTGGGAGTGGGCTCAAGCTAATGGGGGCTGCGGAGGTCTGACTTGCTTGTCTTGTCCTGCCTGCCAGGGTCCAAGACACGGAAGATCCCATACCCCACCAAGAATCCCTTCACGTGGCTCTTTGTGCTGGTGTCCTGCCCCAACTACACTTATGAGGTAAGAGGCTGCCCTGCCTTTCTCCCTTCTGGAGCTTAGGGTTCTATGTGGAGGGGCCATTAAGGGTGCCTGGTTTGGCAGCTGTTTTTTCAGTCTGCACTTGGAGAAGTCATGGCCTCTCTGGTTCTGAGGCTTGGGGGCTGTGTAACACTGGGCTTCCATACATACCACTGTCTTCACTTGAGGTTCCTCCACCCCCACTTGGAAAGCAGGGACTAGTGGGAGGTGGCTGGTTGAGTCCTGGGCATCCACATATGCAGGGTTGAAGGAGACTGTACAGAGGTGCCAACCTTGCCCCACCCTGTGCACCCTCACCCTCTCATATCCTCTGCCTGTAGGTGGGGTCCTGGATTGGCTTTGCCATCATGACACAGTGTCTCCCAGGTGAGTCTGTTGCCCCTTCCTCACCACCACCCTGTTCATATCTGGGCCAGGCACCCCTGTTCTGACACCCCTGTTCTTCCCCACAGTGGCTCTTTTCTCCCTTGTGGGCTTCACCCAGATGACCATTTGGGCCAAGGGGAAGCATCGCAGCTACCTGAAGGAGTTCCGTGACTATCCACCCCTGCGCATGCCCATCATTCCTTTCCTACTCTGAGCTGCTCAGTCAAGCAGGCTGTTGTCTCCTTACCTCAGTGTCATTCAGGGGGAGTAGTGCGGACCACAGCTCTCTAACACCTGGAATAAACCTGTCTGTCCCTGTTAGACTCAGGTCCTGTGTGTTTCTTTCGTGGGCTTGGGTACCACCATGGTGTACCTCCCACCCTCCATAGCGCAGTAAGAGGTGGGCTTAGGCTGAAGGGCTTGGAGGCTTTTATTTCTTTGACTGGTCCATAGGGTGGGGCACAGACTCCCTATAAAGCCACCTCGGGAGCCACCTCTCCGGCCCCCTTGCCTTTGGCAGCCTCTGCCTCCCTCTGCTCCCGTCGCTTCTTCCGCTGGAGCAGCCGCCGCTCCCGTTCAAACTCCTTCATGCGCTTCACGTAGCTATGGGCAGAGCATGAGAAGAGTTACCAGGCTATCTGGCTGGGGCATGGCCCTCTCATAGCTCTGGGAAGTGGATAGGATTGGAGTGGGTATCCCACAGCACCATGAGGGACGTCTCTAGGTGGGAAGGCCTCTGTGTCTATGGTTCATGTCTAAGGGTGCCCAAGCAGGTGCTGGCTGCTCTGACTCCACCCTTTGTTTCCTTGGTGGATCCAGTGAGCCCTGGGGCAACTGTCTAGGTGTTTTTAGACCCCTGCCCCATTCAGATTCTTCCTCTGTCCCACCCACTAGGCTCTGGAGACCCCTCTGTGGGACTGAGGTAGGGCCTGGCTAGAAACCTCAGTTTGCTGTTCTTGGCCTCTGGGGCCACACCCTCCTGGGATCCAGGGCCAGGGTTGTGGCAAGGGTTTGGGATGGGCCTGGGGCTCACTCAAGGTGTTCACAGTAGTCCCAGTCATGCTGCTCGTGCTTGCAGGCCAGGAAGTTGGGGAAGCTGTCACGCTTGCACTTGAGCAGCCGGATGAGGTAGTGGGCACAGTAGTCCCGCTGCTGGAGTGTTAGCTGCGCATCACTCATCTCCTGCTGTGTGGCCACCATCTCTGTGGGAGGAGTGGCCGGGGTTTAGCCAGGCAGGCTTGTAAGCATCTTAACTGCCGGGGGTGGGGGGGTGGGCGTGGGGTGGTGGAGGAGGTCAGGGACTCCCCACAGGGTTGATGCATGCAGCATCAGCCACATTGCACAGGTGTCCCTTCTGGATAACTGGGTGGCAGATGGCAGTGGATTACGGCCATTAACAGAATCTTATGGGGGCTTCTTTTTTCTAATTTGCACAAAGGCAACCTGGACGCTGAAGCTCAGACGGAAGAAAGATGGCTTTGTCCCTGTTGTCCCAAATAACCCTCTCTCCATGGCCACTCTGCAGAGCCCAAGCTCAGGAACAAAATCTCCTGGCATGGGCTCTCTGTGCTCAGTTCCCCGTACCACAGAATGGACTGTCAGGTAACATGAGTTACCTGAGCATGAACTGAGCTAATATACCTGTAAAGTACTTAGGCACATGCCACCAAAGACAGCCAGCCTAGCTCTGGGTCCCAGAGCCCCTGACCCTGGACAAAATCAACTTCACGAGGAGGCTCACCCTGGCCATTAGGAATCAGCCACATCCCAGCCTAGGCCTGGTGTGCCCAGCAATCCTGTGCTCCCGCCTCATTGCCTTCCTCAGCACTCTGCTCTTCTATCTGTGTACCCCATTAGGGGCCACCTTATCCAGCCTCCCTGACCCTCCTTATCATGACACCTTTCTTGGTCTGAGCGCCTTTCCACCTGCACAAGGGAAACAAGGCATGTGCAATTGTGACCCTCCCATACTGATTTCTCTCCCTTTTGCTTCCTGGCCATGACTCTGGTCTCACTTGGGCCTAGCTTCTCTCCTGCCCCCGTATCCTTTCACTTCTGGTTCTACAGCATCCCACCACTGCCCAGCCGCCCCAGGCTTCCTCAGCCTTTCATTTGCATCCTCCTTTCTCTTCGTGTGGCTCCTCCCATCTCTGCAGCTACCCAAACACTGGCACCTGAGAGTCTTTTGCTTGATCAGCACTCATGTTGAAGAGCCCAACATGGTCCCTCCATCCTATATGGTGCCTGAGCCCTAGGCCTGGGCATCCACACACAGCCCCCTACTGGTTCTCATGTCAATGTGATGCCACTTGCACCTGGTGCTTCAGTCATCAATGCTAGATCCCGCCTTCTTTTTTTTTTTTTTTGCAGTTTTGGCTGGGGCTGGGTTTGAACCAGCTACCTTCGGCATTTGGGGCTGGTGCCATACTCCTTGAGCCACAGGTGCTGCCCTCCCTCCTTTTGTATCTATAGTCACACAACTTAAAATCAAACTCAAGGATTCTGGAGCACCTAATGTGTGCTAAGTTGTGGGGATACAGCAGTGAACACAACACACAAGCATCCCTGCAGTTGAAGGGAAGTAGCAAAGTGTGTCTTGCAGAATATCTGGTAATGATTAAGAATTAGGGAGAAGGCTGGGTGCAGTGGCTTACACCTGTAATCGCAGCACTTTGGCAGGTGGAGGAAGGTAGATTGCTTGAGCTCAGAAGTACGAGACCAGCCTGAGCAAAAGCAAGACCCCATCTCTACTAAAAATAGGAAAACTAGCAGGCATGGTGGTGGGTGCCTGTAGTTCCAGCTGCTGGGGAAGGTGAGGCAAGAGGATTGCTCAAGCCTAGGAGGCTAAGGTTGCTGTGAGTTATGACATCATGGTACTCTACCCAAGGCAACAGAGTGAGACTCTGTCAATATAAAAAAAAAAAAAAAAAAAAAAAGGGGGGAGAAAAAGTGATGTGAGAGAGCAGACTGAGAGAGGGAGAGAGATTGGGAATGTTGGGAGAGGAAGCATGAAGTGGTGAGGTAATGAGTTACACAGACACCTGGGGGAAGACACTTCCAGTAGCAGAACAAATGCAAAGAAGTCTGAGATTAGACATTAGGATGCCCTGGGGGTTTTGAGTCCAAGCAAGGATGGAGCCCCCAGTTACTGGGGCAGGGAAGACAGAGGGAGGGGCAGGCTTTAAGAGACATTCAGGAGCTCTGTTTTGGTGCCACTGACTGTGACAGTTGACACTGTGGAGATGCTGAGCAGTGGGTTCCAGGAGTCTAGAGTTAAGGGTCAAGGCCCAGCAGGAGATAAAAACTGTGAGCACTATGTGCAAAAGGTACCTGAAGCCAGGGGATGATGGACACAAAAGAGAAGGCCTGAGCCCTGGGGTACTCCAAAGGGGAGGTGAAAAAGTATTATCAGTGAAGCAGTTCCCAGTGAAGTGTCGTCCTGGGAGCCAGGGGAGGAGAGGCTTCCAGGCAATGGCAGTGATCAGCTGTATTTGATCAACTGTGCTTCTTGCTTCTGAAGGTTAGGTGAGAGCTGAGGACTAACAGCCATATAGTTTGGGGAAGGTGCATAGAAACAGGTGCTAAGGAGAGGGAAGGTGTGTGTTTAATCAGGGTAAGCAAAAGAGAGGAGAGGAGGTTGCTGGCGTTTGCAAAGCAGAGTGCTGAGGCAGTAATAAGGAGGTGGGTAAAATGGGTTGTAGGTTCAGCTGAGGCTGAAGGGCTACCTGGAGTTGGGGCACTGGAATGGTTATACCACCTCCCAACATTCTCTCAAATCCAACCTGTCTTCACTCCCACCGCTTAGTGGTCTTCTGTCTCAAAAGTTGTTGCCCACCGAGGAGACAGCAGGACCTTTTGATAAGCAAATGTCATTGTGTACTTGCCTCCCTCTGCTTCTAAGCATTGGTTCTATCCTCTCCCTCCGGTCAACTCATCCTCGTTGGGGTCTCTGCTTCCAACCACCGCCTCCTGGAAGCCTGACTTGTTACCTACTACGTGCTATTCCCAAGACCTGCCTCCCCATTATAACCCCAGTGGGCTGTGAGTTCCCTGAAGATAGTGCTTGCATTCTCTCCGTCTACCCCCACCTCCCCAGTTCTCTGCTGCATCCCCGGTGCCCAAATTGAGGTCTGGCCCAGCGCTGGTGAGCAATACACCTGTGACATTACAACATAAAAACAAAAGCATTGTGCAGAACAGTCTGCACGTCACAAGCCTCCCTGAGTTTTCTTGTGCATACTTAAAAACAGAAATCACATCTGGACAGGAATACAATTAACATGTTCTTTCCGCGATAATCTCTCTGTGGCTTCCAATGGCCCCAAAAGCCTACTCTGAGCGTCTCATTCCTCTCTGCTGTTTTCCTAGGCGTTTTCTTTCGACCCGGAGGTTATACACAAGCCGTGCCCTTGGCTGGGGATGCCTCCACACGTAGTTAGGGCCACGCGCGCTCTCTGACTTCTCGGGGTCGCACTGCAGCCAGAGCTGATCACAGACACAATTCATAAGGCTCGAGCCCAGCCCTGGGGACCCTGGATTCCCGGCACCTGCGCCCCGCTCCCGCCGGCCGCGCCTGCGCACTGGGCCTCACCACGTTCCTTGCGCTCTGGGAAGCCGTAGTCGGGAGGGAAGGTGGGCATCCGCAGGGGGTCGGGCTCCACAGAAGAATCGCCCAGGTAGCGGCGAACCAGGTGGGCCCCCATGGCTGCTGCCGCCGCAGGCCCCCCGCAGCAGCCTAGGGTCACCTCGCTCCTACCCGGAAGCACTGCCCCCTTCTCCAGGTACGGCTTCCGGGTCGCTCAGGACACAGCAGGGATCATAGAGATAAACGATTCCAGAGAGTTGCTCTGGTCTGTCTTACTCCACCTGGCGGTAAGAGAGAGGCAGTACAGGTGCGGCGCCCCATCGCGGAATATAGTCGAAACCCCAGAGGGAACGTTCCCCAGAAACTGGGACGTCTCTCAGTCTTCAGGTCTGGGGTATTCCTGGTGGCCCAAGTATAGAGCACAAATGAAATTAGTTTTCAAAAAATTGTTTTCTTTGAAAACATTTGAATTTCCCTTAATAAAACAGCAGAATACTGATTATATAGTGAATGTTATAATTTTTTATTTTTTTTGCAGTTTTTGGCCAGGCCTGGATTTGAACCCACCACCTCAGGTATATGGGGCTGGCACCCTACTTCTTTGAGCCACAGGTGCTGCCCGTGAATTTTATAATTTTTAATAAAATTATTTAAATATTTTGATTGAATTTAATTTAAATAAATTCAAATTATTTATACATGACATTAATTAAAGCTTTACATATAAATAAATCCTATTGAATATATTATACATGCACGCACACATATATATATTTTTCATCTGGCAAAGCATTTATTAGACATCTAGCATATACTGGGTCTAGTGGTCAACAGGCAGATATGGTCCCTGTGTTGTACACTTACAGTCTAATAGGACATGAAAACATTATGTAATAAATAATGAAAATAAGACTAGATTAAAAAATTGTGATATGAAGGGGCCAAAAGAAAGAAAAAAGAGTAAGTGACATTAGTTTGGATGGTTGGGGGTATAAAGGGATTTCCATTCATTAAAAGAAATTCTTTTAGGTATGGGGTCTCACTTTGTTACTTGGGCTGGAATGCAGTGGCACAATCATAGCTCAATCATACCCTGGAACTCCTGGGCTCAAGCAATCCTTGGGCCTTAGACTTCCAAGTAGCTGGGTTACAGGTGTAAGCCATCATGCCTGGCTCCATTCCTCTTTAAGAGCATGGTAATCTTGCCTTGGGAACATGCTGGATTTTCATGAAGTTGTCCCTTTTATTTTTAGTTGACATGTGGTAACTGTACATATTTAAGGGACATAGTGATTTTCTATACATGTATATAATGCGTAATGATTAAATCAAGTTAGCATATTTGTTATTTCTTTGTCTTATGGACATTCAAAATCTCTTCTACTTTTTAAAAAATTTTTTTTATTTTTTATTTTTTTGAGACAGAGCCTCAAGCTCTCACCCTGGATAGAGCGCTGTGGCATCACAGCTCACAGCAACCTCCAATTCCTGGGCTCAAGCGAGTCTCTCACCTCCGCCTCCCAAGTAGCTGGGACTCAGGCGCCTGCCACAACGCCCGGCCATTTTTTGGTTGCAGCCATCATTGCTGTTTGGCGGGCCCAGGCTGGATTGGAAGTCGCCAGCTCAGGTGTACATGGCTGGCGCCTTAGCCCTCTGAGCCACAGGCGCCGAGCCTCTTCTACTTTTTAAAAAATTTATTTTTTGGGATTTATTGAGGGTATAAGAAACTGGGTTACACTGATTACATTTGTTAAAGATTCTCTTACAATCGTGTCTTGCCCCTCAAAGGTGTGACACATACCAAGACCCCACCCCCTCACTCGTTCCCTCTCTCTGTTCTTCTTTTCCCCACCCCTCCCTCCTTCTTTCTCTCTCTGCTCTCCCCCTCCCCTACCTCACCGTGTCAGTAATTGTCATTAATTGTCCTTATATCAAATCCTATATTGAGTACATAGGATTCATGCTTCTCCATTCTTGTGATGCTTTACTAAGAATAATGTGTTTCTCTTCCATTCAGATTAATACAAAGGATGTAGACTCCATGTTTTAAAATGGCTGAATAGTATTCCATAGTGTACATGTACCACAGCTTGTTAATCCCTTCCTGGGTTGGTGGGCATTTAGGCTGTTTCCACATCGTGGCGATTGTAAATTGAGCTGCAATAAACAGTCTAGTGCAAGTGTCCTCATGATAAAAGGATTTTTTTCCTTCGGGGTAGATGCCAGGTAATGGGATTGCAGGATCAAATGGTAGGTCTACCCTGAGTTCTTTGAGGGTTCTCCATACTTCTTCCAAAAAGATTGTATTAGTTTACAGTCCCACCAGCAGTGTAAAATTGTTCCCTTCTCTCCACATTCATGCCAGCATCTGCATGTGGGCTTTTCTCGCTGGGGTTAGATGGTATCTCAGAGTGGTTTTGATTTGCAATTCTCTAATAATTAGGGATGATGAGCATTTTTTTCATGTGTTTGTTAGCCATTCATCTGTCTTCTTTAGAAAAGGTTCATGTTTCTTGCCCATTGATATATGGGATTGTTGGCTTTTTTCATGTGGATTCATTTGAGTTCTCCATAGATCCTAGTTATCAAGCTTTTATGTGATTCAAAATATGCGAATATCCTTTCCCATTGTGTAGGCTGTTGATTTGCTTTGGTTGTTGTCTCCTTAGCTGTACAGAAGCTTTTCAGTTTAATTGAGTCCCATTTGTTTATTTTTGTTGTTGTTGCAATTGTCATGGTAGTCTTCTTCATGAAATTTTTCCCTAGGCCAGTGTTTCCCTATCTTCCAGTGTTTTTTTCCTATGCTTTCTTTGAGGATTTTTATTGTTTGATGCCTTAAATTTAAGTCCTTTATCCATCTTGAATCAATTTTAGTGAGTGGAGAAAGGTGTGGGTCCAGTTTCAGTCTTTTACATGTGGATATCCAGTTCTCCCAGCACCATTTATTGAATAGGGAGTCTTTCCCCCAAGGTATGTTCTTGTTTGGTTTATGGAAGATTAGGTGATTGTAAGATGTTAGTTTCATTTCCTGGTTTTCTATTCGATTCCAGACATCTATGTCTCTATTTTTGTGCCAGTACCATTCTGCCTTGACCACCATGGCTTTGTAGTACAGCCTAAAATTAGCTATACGGTTTTTTTTTTCTGGTTCCATATAAAACGCAGAATCATTTTCTCCAAATCTTGAAAGTCTGATGTTGGTATCTTAATAGGGATGGCATTGAATAGGTAGATTGCTTTGGGAAGTATAGACATTTTAATGAGATTGATTCTTCCTAGCCATGAGTGATATATTCTTCAATTTGTTAATATCCTCTGCTGTTTCCTTTCTTAGGATTTCATAATTTTCTTTATAGAGGTCCTTCACCTCCTTTGTTAGGTATATTCCTAGGTATTTCATTTTATTTGAAACTATGGTGAAGGGAGCTGTGTCCTTAATTAGCCTCTCATCTTGACTGTTATTGCCATATACAAAGGCTACTGACTTGTGGACATTGGTTTTGTATCCTGAGACATTACTGTATTTTTTGATGACTTCCAGGAGTCTTGTGGTTGAGTTTTGGGGTTCTCTAAGTATAAGATCATATTGTCAGCAAAGAGGGAGAGTTTGACCTCTTCTCCCATTTGGATGTCCTTTATTTCCTTCTCTTGCCTGATTGTATTGGCTAGAATGTTCAGCACTGTGTTGAATCATAATGGCGATACCTGGTAACCTCCTCTTTTTTCACCTGAAAACTTCTTATTCCGTCCTCATGCCCAGTTGAGCGCTGTGACCAGGCTATTAATGTCAGGCTATTAATTTGTGATCATTCTGTCTTTTTGATTTAGGCATTTAAGGTTATCAGTTTTTCTCCCAAAGAATGCAATTGCAGAGTCCCATAGATTATGGTAGCTTGTGTCCCCTTGTTTATTCCTTATTTCACAATTCTTTATTTTTAAAGCAGATCACAACACCAAGATTTTGGTGCATTCTGCTATTATACAAGCTCCAAATGCTGGCTCAGCAGCTGAAGGGCACTCTTTCATAGCATGTCTGAAACATGAACAAAAATCTATATAAAACAAATATTCAAATACTTTCTTGGTCTCCTGGAAATGATGAAGAAACAAGTGTCCACAAATCAGTAGCCTTTGTGTATGACAATAACAACAGATAAAGATAACCCCATCTTCTAATTGTCCAAATCGCTGCATCTATGCCAATCCTACTTTTACAAAAACATTTCAAAACTAGCAGTAATTCAGTTAAGTGGACCCCAAACTCCCTAATGACGGCTAAACTCACAGTTAACAGATACAGAATTATGTCTGAACATTAATAATGGCTGAAGCACACACTGCTGGGTGACCTTTCATTTCACTTTCCCAAGTATGAGACACAGGCAGAATGCAGACATTCCTCTTTTCTACTTAAAGTAGGATGCCAGGGTTCTGGATTTGTTCAGTTGCCATCAGTCCTGACATCATGTTGTAGACAATCAAGTAGAAGCAGCAGAATCCAAACACCCACATGCATTTTAGGCAGGTCACAGTGCTCAACAATCTGATCAAGGCCGTCACATACTCATCCCCAGAAGTAGCTGGATGAGTGCTGCTTCTCATCTGATTTAGGACTTTTGTGCAGAAGAGACTTTACATGCACATAATCATTAGGATGTTACCACATGACCCCTACACTCCATCTTCATGTAACACAGACAGACTTATTCACTGCACTCATACTCATCATCATAAGAGCCTATCTATTCCTTCAACATGACATATTTGGCAACACTATTAACTGCAAGCATGAAAGCTGATGCAACATAACATCTGCCTGGCTCAGCTACGAATCTCACACCAGAGTCTGACGGAAAAAACTTGTCCAACGCTGGGCTGATTACACTGATGATCTCTTCCAATTTCTGCTTCACATCCTCAGACCCAGGAGTACCACCACCAATACTAAGCAGTACATGCTGAAACCAACCTCAGCTCTTACGTCAAAGACACAGCAGACACCAGGGGCCACCTGCATGAAGGGCTCAGGATCATGACAGCCATTTCCTACATGGAATATGATGCTAATAACATTAATATTTAGTGCTTTTTCTTATTCCACAAGAAATCTGCTAGTTTTGAGCATGGCACCAAATTTAACAGAGTCATCTGACTATCTTGGAATCCTCAGTGGTAATCAGCAAATGAAACTTTGGCTTTGGTTGTGTTTCGGCAACTTTCATCAGCTCAACTGTGCTATTCAAAGTCATCACCTGGACTCCATTATTGGCAGCACCCTTAGTTGGAGACCCTTGATTACAAGGATTTGCATAGATAATCCTCTCTAGAGGTACCTGACACTCTGCACCAATCGTATTTCAGTCATGCTAGCACAGTCAGATCCTGTCACGATGGAAGTGAGGATCTTCACGATGGCTCTGCTGTTATGACATTTGACTACATAAAAGGGAGTGACAGAGGAAGAAGCTTTTCGCTACTTTTGGTGTTTCCCCAAAATCCCAACATAGAAGGCATCCCTCCCTTGAAGAAGAAGAAACTTCATGATTTTTTTGGTCCACAATGTCCTTGGCAGTAAAACCCTGTGTTTTTAGAATCCCACTGTGTGCATCCTCAGACCAAAAGAGAAATGTTCTCAGAGCATCCAGGTGCCACAGGTCATCTCTATGGTCAAGCCAGGGTGCTGCTGTCCCACGTGGCCATCAGTGCCTGGCTCCCACCCATCAGAGATGACACCCAAGATGATGTCTAAGCAGCAGGCACAGGGTAGTTGGGAGTGGCTACGGGGATTGACCTATGTTTCCCTGTTTTTCAAATTATTTCTTGATTTCCATCCTAATATCATTCTTGACTCAATAATCATTCAGCAGCAGGTTGTTTAATTTCTGTGACTTTGCAAAGGTTTGAGTATTTCTCTAGTAATTCATTTCTAGTTTTATTCCACTGTGGTCTGAGAAGATGCATAGTATGATTTCATCTTTTTTTTTTTTTAACTTCTTGACGTCTTTTTGTGGCCTAAGGCATGATCAATCTTAGAGACTATCTCATGTGCTGCAGAGAAGAATGTCTTATTCAATAGTTTTGAGGTAGAATGTTCTATAAATGTCTGTTACATCTATTTGATTTAGAGTCTGTGTTTATTTATACTCTGCTTTTTTGATCTGTCCATCTCTGACAGTGGGGTGTTGAAGTCCCCAGGAACCACAATCATGCCACAGTAATCTTCCTGCTTTCTGGAATCAATGGGGATTGGTAGATCCAGATAAATGTATTTTTGGTTACTTGAGAATTCTTTTTAAAAATAAGCCTAACTCTTTTGTTCACACCATACCATACCATACCACTAATTCTCTATTGACTTGATATTAATATTCAGATACACTAGTTAAAAGCAAATTAAGACAAAGACAGACTTCACTTACTATAACACAGCTTTACTGTGTTATAAAACAGCTTTTTAAATGCAGTGTATAATTTTAGTAAAATGCAAGTCAAAACATTTTCTACTTCACCATAGTATTTTTTTAACTTTGAGTAACACACATTCACACCTAGACTTGTCACAGGGAACACATGGGAGCCCCAGGAGTGATGTGCAAAGCCTCAGCTTACTGACAGCACAGCATAACAAGTTTAACTTCCAATTAGGTTTTTTGCCAGCTCACATTCTGGTTGCTTACAAATGCAGGTTGCTTGAGTTCCAGATGAGACATTTTATGTATTTATTTCTTTTCTAAACTTTTTTTTATTAAGTCAAATCCATATAGATCATGAATACATTCATGCATATGTGGGATACAATGTGCTAATTTTATTTTTATACAATCGGATGTGGTTAGATCAAACCAATCAACACAGCTTTTACCTCATGTACTTGATTATTATACCAAAACATCTACAGGGTACAGGTTTGACTTGTACCCTTGTCAAATGCTCCATAGGTGTGGTCCTGCCTTTTACCTTCCCTCTGTCAAACCTCCCCCATTCACTCCCTTCCCACTCTATTTCTCTCCTTCATCCTGGGCTATATGTGTTCTATCTTTCATAAGAAAGTGTGAGTAAATATAAGTAGGTTTCATAGAAGTACTGAGTACATTGGATAATTTTTCTTCCATTCCTGAGACATTTTGCTCAGGAGAATATGTTGCAGATCTCTCCATGTAAACAGAGGTAAAAGCGCTATCTTTTTAAATGCTGCATAGTATTCCATGGTATACATATACCACAATTTATTAATCCATTCATGGGTGGATGGGCACTTGTGCTTCTTCCATGCATGACTTGGCTATTATGAATTGAGCTGCAATAAATAATCTGGTGCAAAGATCGTTTTTGCAAAGTAATTGTTGGTCTTTTGGATATACTCCTAGTAGAGGAATTGCAGGATCCAACAGCAGGTCTGCTTTATTTATCTGGAAGCTGCTATGTGAGGTGCATACATACAGTAGAACCTTCAGGGTTGACCAACTCCCTACATTGACCACCTTCTTAAGTTGACCTAATTTTCATAGACTGGACATGCATCATGTGTATGTGTCAGTACAGTAGGCCTAGTTCTTGATGTTCTTTACTTAATGAATGTTGACCAGTTTGTTACAGTTCCTTGGGTGTTGTTCAACTAACAGAGGTTCTGCTGTATTCAGGATTGTTGTAACTTCTTATTAAAGTGCTCCCTTTACCATTATAAAATAACTGTCTTTGGCTTTCTTTACTTTTGTTAATTTAAAGTCAGTTTTATCTGATATGAGAATGGCTATTCCTGCTCTCTTTTGGTTTCAATTTGTGTGGAAAACTTTTTCCAAAACATTCACATTGTATGTTTATGCATCCTTATGGCTCCAATATGTTTCCTAGAGAAAATAGATATTTGGATTGTGATTCTTTATCCATTCAGTCAGACTACACCTTCTGAGTGGTGCATTTAAACCATTAAGAGATACAATTGATATTTGGAATGCTCTTCATCCCATCATGTTGGGTAAAACCTTGTGCCTTTGTTTTCCCTTTTATCCTATTGTTCTATAAGAGTTGTAAGCTTTTGCTTTTTGGGGTGATTTTACATTGGAGGCTATCAATTGTGCTGATTCATGTTTAATACAGTTTTGACTACTTCCTGCAAGGCAGGTCTGGTCATGACAAATTCCCCCCATGCTTGACTGGAAAAGCTTAATTTCTACATCTAATATGAAACTTAGTTTTTCAAGATACAAGATGCTAGGCTGGTAGTTGTTCTGTTTAAAAAGATTAAAAATGAGACTCCATCCCTCAGGTTCATAAGGTTTCTGCTGAGAAGCCTGTTGTTAGTCTGATGGCTTTTCCTTTGGAAGTCAGGTATAAATTACATCTAGACAGCAGTAGAATTTTCTCCTTCATTTTGACTTTGGCCAAGTTGAGTATTATGGGTCTCAGGGATGTGGTATACGCTATGAGACTTTCCAGAGTTTGATGACCATCTTGTATCTAGATGTCTGGCTCTCTGGTGATACCATGGACGTTTTTCTCAAAAATTCCCTTGAATATATTTGTGCACAGCATGGAAATCTATGGATTATCAGAAATTTCTCTCTTCCCCCTAAGACTTTCACATTCAATAATCACTAAATCCCATTGACTATACTGCTTTTCTTCTTCTGCATATTTCTACTACTGCTGGAGGGTTAAATATTAATATATTAAAATACATTGGTAATTCTTACTTTAACATATGCTCTTAATGCATCATTCTCGTTGGGTAAACAAACTACCAACTATCATTGTTATTTCATAAATGAAAAAAAATACTTAAAAATAAACTAATGAAAAAGTCCTAATGCCAAGAAAAAGACCAACACTTAAAAATAAATAAACTAAGCTCCCTATTTTTCTATATTTTACTACAGATGGGTAAAACCTCATAACAGACTGAGAGAAAGAATTGATGCCAAGGAAACTGTGACTTTGATGACTGAAAAGCTTCCTTTGTCTCCTAAATGCTTCATGTGGTTACTTTCCTCATATACCCTACAAGAGGCCTCAGAAAACTACAGACAGCATATAAAAATTCGTCCTGGCATGCCTTTATAAGTAATATTTATTGGAATAAATTCATGTCCATTTGCTTACGTATTATCGATGACTTGCTTTCACAGCACCATGACAGAGATAACCAGCTTTGCTAAAATATTTACTGTCTGGCCCTTTGCATAAAAACCTTGCAAGTCCCTGCTTTAGCCCATAAACAGAGCACTCTAATACACAAATCTGACCTGTGACTCCCTTGCTCAAAATTCACCAATGAAGCCCTACAGCAAACTTTACTTGCTCCCTACCTAATAGCCATTCCATGTTCCTTCTTGCTAGAGAAACACAATCCTATTTGGATATTTATCATCCCCAAACCCTTCCTCAGCTCCAAAACCAGAAATAAATATTCTAAGCTAATCAGAGTCATTACATCTGCTTTCCCAGTGACTGGTTTAGGGATGAGCATATGATGTACCCCAGCCAACAAAATTTAACAGGAAGTCCCCTGCAAGCATGTGAGTTTTCTTTCCATTTAAATGAAAGACGAAGAAAAACTGGTCTTCCAAACATTAGATATCACCTTACAGGAACACAATGTTTGAAG
>CAUYON010114098.1:0-15002 GCA_963573935.1 Arctocebus calabarensis
AGCAGTGTGACGCCACAGCACTCTACCCAGGGCGATAAAGTGAGACTCTGTCTCTACAAAAAAAAAAAAAACATTTAAGACATTTATACTCTACTCTTAATAGATTTGACATGTACGCTTACATTATGCATAATAGGTGAAGTAGCACTAAATAGCCTCTCTCCACCCAGCCTCCCTCCTCCCCGCCACTCCTCTCACCATTTTCTTCCCTCCTGCATTCTGGGCTATAGTTGTGTTTTATCATTCGTATGAAAGGGTATTATATATTGGTTTCATGATAGTACTGAGAACATTGGATACTTTTTCTTCTATTCTTGAGATACCCATCAACCCATGAATGGTTTAACAAATTCTGGTATATGTATACCAAGGAATATTATGCAGCCATAAAAAATATGGAGACTTTACCTCTTTTATGTTTGTATGTATGGAGCTACAACATATTCTTCTTAGTTAAGTACCTCTATAGATTTTAATTACAGCCCCTCCTTATGCCTCTTCCTGTCTTAACTCTGCTGTTGCTAGTCATGGGGTACTCTACCAGCCTTAACTGGATCCATTAATCTCTCCCAATACCTGTAAAAGTTTCCACTACACTCTCCTTAATAACCCTTGTTAGCCTATCATTTGTTCCTGCTAGGATCTATCCTACTATACACTTTGGGACCATTTCTCCATTGTCTCAGCAACCACACATATTTGCACTTCTTTCTGAATCTGTTCTGCAAGGCTGGAATGCCATTCCATTCATTTTCCAACTCCAGACATTATTTAACTATTCAAGGCCCATCTCAATTGTCTTTGTTCTTTTGGTTTTCCTGTTTTCAAAAATCACAATTGATCATTGGTCCAGGTTCCCACTTACATTAATCAGATTGTTCTCTTGCTTTGACTGATGCCATCCTCCACACATTTCTGCACAATATATTAAGTCAGCACATTTGCTATATGGATTAGTTGAGTTGAACTGGGGATGAGGAGGTGAGACATTACATGTAGCAGATAGATGAATATAAAAGATCAGGTCTATTTCTCAGAATTTAACAACTGTCTCCACTCCCACCTGGTGTTTTATGTTTTCAGTAATTTGTTGGATAAAAACATAAGTAAAAAGCCAAGCTGTCTGTCACTTAAGCACTGTAGGGAGAAAAAAAAAAGATATTATTCCTCTTGAAAATACTGTTATTAAGCCAGATTACTACATGTCAGCAAGAGATGGATCTCAGAAAACTACCAGGGGTCCAACTGTATAGACATACATGCTTGGGAGAACAAAGCCTCTGTCATCCCATAGTAATCATATACAGCACAGTTGATGACCTTGGGCATATCCTGCTCCTTTATTCACCATCTATGGTGTGAATCATGACATTGGACTAGAGTATCAGATGACTCTATTACAGCAATGGTTTAGGAATCATCATGTTCCCTAAATAGACTTATAAAAATCCTATCCAAGATGTTGTCAAACTATTGAGAGAAACATTCTCTTGCTTTAGGATTCGTAAGTTATCAAGTTGACTGTCTTCATTTAGACAAGATAAAATGGGTTATGTTATAGTAAAAAAAAAATTCCCTCCATGAAACTAGATTAACACCTCAAAGGTTTATTTCTATATTTATCTCTCACACAAAGTCCACTGTATTTAAAAAAAAAAAAATTATCCGCGTGGTGACTCATGTATCCAATCTGATTAGATTTCTCATCAAAGACCTGAGCCACAAGGGGCACATGGCCTCACTTATCAACATTGCATTTAAAACAAGGCTGGGTCAATGTTGCAGGCAAAATGATGCTAGGGGTAAGTGGCATTAAGTGTGAAAGTTTCTCTGTGTCAGCCTGATGTCCAGAACTCGTGTCGCAGCCTCCCTAACTGCAAGAAAAATGAAGATGAGTTTTGCGGCGTCTACTACAGCCTCCAATTTTCTGTCGTCATCCTATATCCGTGTGGAGACAGCCTGACAATGAAGCCAAGTAACAGGTAGCAAAGAGTTGTAGATGACAATTTCTGATGAAAACAAAGCCTGGGCCAAGCTATGCTGAAGCCATGAGACATGACATCCATAGGCATCAGAAAAAAACCTGAAGCCATGCTTAGGCATCGGGTGTGTGTTTATGTGTGTGTGTGTGTGTGTGTGTGTGTGCGTGCGCGCGTGCGTGCACGCATCTCCTATGCATACACATGAAAAAATAGGCATGTACCCAACAGCATTTGAGGCATGATAAAAACAGAAAGGAAATGTGGCTGAGAAATTCAATTTCAAAAATTGTCACAGAATTAATACTGTCTTTGTAGAAACTAATCCACATGTAGTTTTATGTTCTCTGTGTCATGGGTGAATAAGCAAGGTAGAAAGAGAAGTATTAGACTTCTACAGCTAATTAGAGACTAGGAAGGCAAACCTGCCTTACCCTTTACTTAAACTTAGAAATCTTTGAGGGGAACAATTGGCTGTGGTATGCTGAGACATGTGATGAGCTGCCAAAATAAGTTACAGGTGACAAGCTGCTCTCTAGTTTTGACATCATCTAAAAATTCATTGAGGGAAAATTATGGATTTATTTTCTAATATTTAAATTCTAATAATGGCAACCATTGGCCTTTATTGTGTACCGGCTATATTCTGGGCACTGTGCCAAGAGTGTTGCTTAAATTCTCTCTCTTACATCCTACAGTAGCACAGATAATACCATTGTTTATACTGATCAGAATATGGAGGCATAGAGAAGTTGTGTAAGTCAAAGAAGACTGATGGGAAATTATGGCCGGTCTAATAGAAATTAAGAATCTGTATGTAAAACCAAATTGTACCCATGAATTTATAATTTTAAAAGGCTTGCTTAGTGTGCATCAAGTTTTACAAATGGTAGTGGATAAAATAACTTTTGAAATAAAATACAATGTTTGGAGTTTTAAAAAAGGAGCTCTACTTTTGAGGTGAGAAAAGTCATATGTGGAAACTTCTTTCCTTCCTTAAATCCTCCCAGAACTAAAGTCTCACAATATAGCCTAATAGTGAGAAAAAATAGCAAAAAAGGAAGTAGATAGTATTTGCTTATTAAATTTGGAAAACTGAAACAGACGACTATAGAGCCTCCTGAGTATTAAGTTTACCTTGATGGAATTTCCTTGGCGTGAGGTTATGCACTAAGTGTTTTGCATTAAATGGCCTGAATTTGAATTTTTCTCCTACTCACTCAACTAACTGCAGGACCTTCACCAAGTTAGTTAACATTTATAACTCTCGGTTTTCTCACCTGTAAAATGGAAATTATAGGAATACTAATAAGCATCTATCCTTCAGGCTTATAATAATTATTAAGAGGATCGATATAAAATGGCTTATCATCCTGCCTGACAAATTAAAAAACTTACAAAATGTAGACTGTCATTATCGTCGTCACCATCATCACCGTTATAACCATCAGCATCGCCATTGTGAGTTGTAATGCCTGTTCACTCAAGCACACTAAAGGAACTGTCATCTTTTTTCGTAATCTCTTTTAATTTTTGGAGGACAGCTGAATTTTGATGCATTTTATTGTCAGCTTTTTGTTAGGTATTCCCTCCCAAATTGTGCCATTAGGGGCTGAAAAAACAGTGATTTAAAGTTAAGACACTTATGCTCATAGGATATAATTACAGTTTAACAGGTAGGAGTTAATGTTTTCTAAGATACAAGCACTAGATAATTGGAACATTTGGTTCAGAGTGTGGACAGTGCCATTGTGTTCAGTGAAACTAAGAATACAAACAATGTGAGGGGAAAAGCTCACACTGTTTTCCATAAACAAAATGGCATTTAATATTGTTTACAGGTATGCTTGAAATTTCAACTATATACAACTAATCCACTTATTAAACAGCCAAGCAATTAAACATAAGCAGGGAACATTCAAAACACAGCAGCGATTAAGTAAACAAAGCGGCAATAAATTTCCTGGCATAAAACTCATATAGATACCAAAAATACATTTATTTGGGGATATTCTGCCCTGGAAAGCTGTGACAGCGTCCTTCTCTTCATCCTCTTTGTAAGGTTAGATTATGTTTCTTTGACCATTTCTCTTCCCCTCCCCTTCTCTCTTTTCGTCCTTTATTAAGGGGAACAAGTCTCCATGCTGGGAACACACACACAAACACACACGAATGCACTCATATCTATATTTATATACACAGATATGAATTATGTAGTTCCTTTCACTTAGTCATAAAATAATTATATAGTAAAGAAAACAAAAAGTCAAACTGGCAATTACAGTGTGGATGGATGCTCTCGCGGGACAAGGCAGTGAGCGCATATGAGGGTGACCAGATTCAAATGTGGGTGTTCAGGGCAAAGCTCTGGAGAAAGCAACATCATTGGAATTCACGAGGTGGGAGCTGCTTATCTTGTGTGTGACGTTACGTTGTTCAAGGAAAGGGAGATATAAAGGAAGAATAAATAGAAGGTTTGAAATGGGAGATCATAGCATGCTAGAATCTGGACGAATATCCATGATGATTCCTGCACGGAGTTTGGGTGTGGAGATAGATGAAGGCTGGAGAGGTTAAAAAAAAAAAAAAAAAAAGCACTGGCAGGTCTTAAATAGGGCTCTAGCAAGAGCATAGGTACACTCTGGAAAGATCAGTTTAGCTACACTGTGGAAACCAAGTTTGCAGGTTGTGAAGCAATGTTAAATTAAGAAGCTGTGGCAGTGGAGTGGGGAGGATGGGTGGAGGGAGGATGATTGGTGGAATCACAATACAGTGCATCTTAGAAGGGTACAAGTGAAAATTACTAAATGTAGAATATAAATGTCTTCATATAATGATTAAAAGGCCATGAAGGCTATGTTAAATAGTTCAATGAAAATATTTCAGATTGTATGTGAAGTCAGCATATTGTGCCCCATGATTGCACCAATGTACACAATTATGATTTAATAAAAATTATTTTAAAAAAGCTGTGGCAGTGATTCAGATAAAAGATATGGTGGCCCCTATTACAGTAAGGAATGTAGGAACATACAGATGGATTGAAGAAGCAATAAGACATTAAAATCAATGTAACTTAGTGATTTCCAATGGGTTGGAAGTATCATTTTTGATGAAAAATAATAAGCATTCGAGGACTTTGTCCAGATTCCTGGCTTGGGAAAATGAGTGGCCCTGTTCAGGGAGACTAGGAGCCCAGGAAACAGTGGACATTTGTGAAGGAGGTAGAACTTTGAGGAAATCTTTCACGCGGAGGGTGAAAAGGGACTCACAAAAGTGACTGAGAAGGAACAAAGAGGCCAGAGTTATAGCAGAAACAATCTCACTATCACAGCATCTAGGGAAGTGAGTGTTTGAGAAAAGATGATTATATGAACTACGTGTGAGTGTGAACACAGGGAGTTGAGTTGTTAGGCAGGTTTATTGAGGAGCAAACAGGATATGACGAAGCAGCAAGAGTACAAATGTCTTTCCTCTCTGACTCTACGGTGGCATGTACCAAAAAAGACATGCCTGCCACAGAGTCAGAGAGGGGTGCCTGTCCTCCCCAGCAAAACTCAAATAGGAAGAGAAATGGGGGGGATCCAGAGACTCTTGGAAAGAGAGATAAATGGGGATTATTTAAACCTGGGATCAAAGTGTCAATTACTTATTCATAATGAGTATCTACATACCCCATAAGGAAGAGAGAAGCAAAAAGGAAGAAGGGGGAGAGAAAAATCCTCAGGGCTGGGAAGCACAGCTATGAATGTCCATTGGAATATTCTCCTTAGCTAAAGTCTGGTGGCTCTGCTGACACCCTTGGCATCCTGTTCCCGGGGGGGAAATAAGGCCACCCCGTTTGCTGCATTAGGAGTTCAGCATCTCAGTGGGAACGAGAAGCTGAAGCTGGATGATCAAGAGAAGTCTGCTATTAATTCCAGGAAGTATACAGTTGACTGATAACAATAACAGTAATGGCAATAACAATGATGATAATACTCATATTCCTACTAATAAATTTTACGATAACATTTATTAAGTGCATTACCGTGGTCAGACTCTGTGTTGAGGATTTTACACGCATTAGTTCCCAGTGCTCACAGCCACCCAATGAAGTGATTACTATTATTAGACTCATTTTGCAGATGAGAAGGCAAGACAGATTCTGAAATATGAGGGAGCTTGCCTGAGCTCACGTCTCATGTGCGCTAAAATGAGGAATGGAATTCTAGTCCAGGCTGTCTTTTCACTTTGAAAAGATGGGAAGAGCTTAATTATTATAACAGAACACTGAACAGGTAGTATGCTACGTGTTTTTCAGTCATAATTCCGTTTCATCCTTATGACTGTATAAGGCAGGCGCTCTTGCACACCCATTTTACAAACCTGATCTCAGTGAGCTCAAGTGACTTGTCTAATGTCACAGACTTAACGTGCTATCGAGTTTGGGTTTTGTCCCACCTGTCCTCTGCATCCTGAACACTAAAAGAACGGATGGAACGCGGGTTGGACAAGGGCAGAATGTGGTACCAGTAAGAGAAGAAACTGATGTGGGTCTTCCCCTGGCTGTCCCTTGAAGGTGACTCACATTTGGTGCATTTGTTTATCTGAGTATCAGTGTGGCGACTGTGATCCAAGCACCGACAATGTGTTACCCAGTCAGAGAGGTCCTGGGAGAACTGGGGATATTGTGCTCCTAGAAACAGATTCAGAACAACTTTTGCAGCTGAAGGATCATGTCTGGCTCTGGGTTTGATTTTAAAAAGCACCTGTCTACATTGGCAATTCAGTTCAAGTAAAGGCATCAGATGAATTTCTTTTGTATTTTTATTTCAAATCAATATGAGGGTATACATTTTTAGATTACGTTTTTACACTTCCAGAGTAAAGTTCCAGTTGTAAAAGAGCACCTCCCCCAGGGGCGTGTCATACACCCTTACAATGTGTGCATTATATGAGGCCCCGCCTCCTGCTCGCCCTCCTGCCAATCATTCTCCCCTCTCCCGCCTTGCCCCTCCTGCCTCCTTCCACCTCTGTTCTAGACTATATTTGTGTTTTATTGTTCATAGGAGCGTGTAATTCTTTACATCTTTTCTATTTACCTGGATGGAGCTGAAATACATTTTTCTTAATGAAGTATTGCAAGAATGGAAAAATAAATATCCAATGTACTCCATATTAATATGAATCCTTAGACAAATTTCAAGGGTATTTTTCTTCACTGAGTTGGGAGGAAGGCCACCGCTCTTCAGATCCTGCTTTAACCACCGAAAGCCGATCTGCATGGTGCTTACCACCAGAGGAAGAGAACAGGAGGCTAACATTCCCTTAAAATCCCTACTCCTTGCTAAAAATAACTGCAGCCAAGGTTGAAATGCTCTTTACCTGAAAACTGAAGGCAGTGGGGGAAAAGCTAACAAACCATTGTGCAATTTACACTAAATAATGTAAACGCACAAGGGATTCTGTGGGAGCTATACATCTGAAACGGAATCAGCTGTGTTCTCTGGGAGTTCTGTGGATACGGCTCACAGATATTTCTTTTTTTCTCAGTCACAGTCATTCCACATACCCATTTCTGCTGTTTCCCACCTCCACCCTGCTTGCAAAATAATAAGAATCCAGCATGAACTCACGCTGATAAGTATTCCACGTACCGCTCAGATACGTGTGTGTGTTTGCATGCATATACACACACACAAAGACCCACAGACCCAGGGGTGAAAACAAAAAAATAAAAACAATGGCAACTTTGAGGACATTTTGTCACACTTTCTCCTGATGTGTTTTGGATAATCCAAATGAAATTTCCTGAGCACATTATTCTTATCAGGCACTCACTAGGTGCTAGGGGTGATAAAATGATGAATAAGATATGGTCCTTAAACTCAAGCAGTTTAAAATTTATTGAGGCAGACTGTGGAGTATACACTTTATTATAACAAAGCAGACCATGCTAGATGTTATTATATGTATTAAAGGCACAGGTAAAATGCCTTAGGGGCTCAGAGGATGAAGAGATAGAATTTTAACCGATCAGTGGGTTATTTTAACTCCATGTCTCTAAACATTTATTAGTTTTTTTGTTCATTTTGTGGTTTGTTTGTTTTGTTTTGAGATAGAGTCTTACTCTGTTGTTTGGGCTGGAGTGCTGTGGTCTCAACCTAGTTCGTAGAAAAGTAAACTCTGGGCTCAAGCTATCCCCCTGCTTCAGCTTCCTGAGTAGCTGGGACTAAAGGCATTGACCATGACTCCTGGTTAAATTTTCTTTTTTTAATAGACACAATGTCTCACTCTTGCTTAGGCTGGTTTCAAACCCATGAGCTTTAGCCATCACCCTGCCTTGGGCTCCCAGGGTGATAGGATAACAGGCGTGAGCCAGCCACCCAGCCAATTTATTAATTCTATAACCTTGAGCAAGTCCTTAACTGCTTTAAACCTTGATTTCCTCACTTGTAAATTTAAAATAATAAGAGAATTTTATTGAAGACGGTGTGAAGAACAAGCAGTTAATTAATACTAAGCATTGGAGAACGCTTCTCAGGGGTGGTGATATTTTAGCTGACCTTTGAAGGAGAGTGCTGCTCTTGAAAGGGAGAAAATCGTGAATGAGCTCTGCAAGGTGAGGATGAGGCAGGAGCAAAGCACCAGAGGTGCCCACCTGTGCATGAATCTGGAAGAGGGCACCCTCCCTCACCTCTCTCTGCCCTGCCTGGCATTTCTATTATGAGCACTCCTTCAGATTTGTGTATAAGAACTACTGCTAGCAAGCCTGAAGCAAATCTGCATCTAGTATCTAAAATATGAAGGAGGTCCAACTCTCTCTTTCAAATTCATTGCTAGCTATTACTCCAATGATGTTTATCAATTTAGCCACTTAGTCTTAGGAAGCAGAGTGGGGAACAAATGGAAGTTTCAAGACAGACACAATTGCGGGGGAGTTCTACAGGTGATGAAAGACAAGGATAGAGGATGTTACTTGATGAGATTCCTGGGATGCCTTAGACAGTGTAAGGTTACTGCAAACCCAGCAGGCCTGGCAGAAGGGCCAACACCACATGGAGCTGCATTCAAATTCTTCTAAAGGCAAGATTTGGTGTTGTTGGAAGTGGGAAGCAAAGTGGAGGGTGGTTTTGGGAGCATTTTGGCCATGTCACATTCAGGGTCGATGCCCCCCAGTTAGAACTATTAATAACTCTTTATTAACTGTTAGTTGATGTTCTTTTAATTTAATGTTGAAAATTATCCCTGAAGTGGCTCTAATACATACTTCTCATCTCATCACTATTATTTTATACCAAGAACCTTTCGGTCCTAGTCTGGTTACCAAACTGTGCCTCTTGGCCCCTGCTGCACTTAGGGTACACTTACCCACTCCCCACCTGTTGACAGGCTGATAACATTTACTTTCACTTGTGTCCCACCTTGTCCCACCTCTGAGTCCCTCAGACTCTTTCTCTTGTCACCCCAAATCTTCTATATCTGGGTTCACGTCTGTGCACTGCCCAATGGAGGAAATAATGATTTCATCTGCAGCTCCAGCCCCTCGGTCCCACTTCTCAAGCTAGAATCTGAGTTCCTTGAAGACAGAGATTTGCTTTTTCTTCTCCAGCCCATAACCCAAAGTCCCAATATGGCCTATGAAGATTTGCCACTTCAACCACAGATATGATCAAAAACATTGATATGATCAGCAAAACCCCCAATTCTCTTCAAATCTTGTACCCTCCTCTCATTTTCCCTAACATTTAAAAGATTTTCATGCCAAGCTAAACCTATCTCCTTTTGTTTAAAACCCCTTTCCTTCCTCTTTACTACAATAAAGATTTCCCTTACCAAATATGGAAAAGGAGGGAAAATTAACAAGAAAATTCCAATGTAAAAACATGCCTCTTTTATATGTAGAAAGTTGCCCACATATAAATACCTCAATTTATCATTGCAGTACATAAGCTTTTTCAAATAGCATAGACCAAATACATGCCAACATGCATTTCCTCCATTTGGGAAGAGGAAAAAAGAGATCCAGAAGTGCTAATTAAATTATGCAGATGACACAGAGCTGAGTCTGAAACCTAGGCCTCTTCCAATAACATTTCAGGGTTTAAGCCACTATCCTTCCTACCTTGGTATCCCTTTAGTAAACAATGACAGCGTTGTGGAATGTCACAGTTGGTGGAATGATTTACCTATTCTGTGACAATGTAGCTATCTTTCCAGCAGAGTGAACAGGGACAGTAAAACATCCTATAACACCAGATTCTCAGAGCACATTCTCGATGATCCAACATATGAGCAGCCTGTGGCCATGCACAGCCTATCCATTCTCTCCTAAATGGCCTTACACACATTGATTGCCAATTAAGGCCTTTGTTGCCAACAGAGTAGTCAAGACCCAAAATTACCCTCTCTCTTCTTATGATTCCAGGGCACTGAGCCAAAGTGATATTTATGACTGTTACAGATCAGTGAACAAAAGACAGCCAGGACACAGAAATGAGTCAAAACTGATCCGTGTCTCAGAGACACCAAAGTGCAGTAATGCTCCCGAAATAAATGGCAAAGCTTTCTCCCCCCAACCCCAATTCTTACTTCTATTCTTTCAGAGATGACTGGAAAAGACAAAAAATAAAGAATGGAGATAATAATTATTGAGTACACACTATATACAATAAGTGTCACATATGGTTCTATAATTCTCAAACATTGTACCTGGAATATATTTGTCACTTACTATTTATCAAGCATTTATCAAAACAAAATATGAAAAGCTGGAAGGTGTTTCCATTCTTCTGATGAAAAAGCATGAGTATCAGAGATTGAGCAACTGAAAAAGGCCTGAGACCCAAACCCTTTTCTGTCCCCAAATCTCTTGCTTTCCCTGTCCCTATTATAGAGGCTGTCAGATTATCACCCTATTACAAGGGCCCCCATAAAACTTGGCTAAGTCCTACATTGAAAAACTCATTGCATTGTATTCTAATATTCTCTTTATATAGTTGCTTCTCTTGTGAGTGTTGGAGCTCTAATTCCTGTTTATATCACTTATAAGCTTCTTCAGTGTTGCCAAATTATTGGACAGCCCCATATCTCACTTAGTTTATCTGTAGAAGAGAGATGCTATAGTTTCCACATAATAACATTTTTGTATACAATTAGATAAGATGAATACAAAGCCTACTATTCTGTCAGTGCTCCATTTTTATTATTATCCAAGGGGCCTGGCCATGTAAGTTCACTATGGGCAAAAAATCATATCTCTTTTGAGCACCATAAAATATAGTGCCCACAAAGAATGTGTATATATGAATACACAGACTCAATGAAGAGTGAACAACTTGTGTGAAGGTCTGAATCTGGTGAGCATATGTGTAGTGGTTTCCAACCCATTGGCTGTGGCCCTTGTGGACTAGTGCATCTATTATAAAAGATCTGGAACAGGATGTCTGATAACAAAAGAAATGTCTCACATATAGAGGTACTATTCTTTTTAAATTCTTTATAGATACTTTTTTGATTTCTGAATTGCAAAACTATTTAGAAGTGTTACTCAATCTCAATATTTCTGTGTTATTTGTTTTCACACTCAGCTGCCTAGTATACTTATTACTACGTGATAAGCTTTTGAACATTTAAGAAGAAGGGATACACACAAATGAGAGGTTGAAATCAGTATCCTAATGTACTAAAGATGGGTTGGTATTAATAACTATGCTTCTCTCAGACTGTTAACCTCCTAGGGTGTGGCTACATAGATGCTGATTTTTTTTTCATAGCTAAGATCAGAGGGTTCTATTCACTTATACAAGTCCAGAGTAGGGAAAGCTATCTTTTTATGCTAAATCTATCCTTATTTACTATGATCATGTCTATATATCATAGAAAACATATAAATGTTTTTTTGAAAAATATCTAAAAGTCTATGGAATAAACCCTTCCCCACATCCAGAGTAGTGCCCCCTTGGAGCCCTATTTGCATCATGTGACCCCTTTACCTACTGTTGACTGGACACAGGGGGAGAACGCCTTGTTTCCCTGTTGGCAAATCCAATTATCTCTTGCAGAAATGTGGTGGCCTGGAGAATCTAGCTGAGTTTTTGGCTGGAAGTGAGGACATGGGAACTCAGTCGTCATACACTGAATCAATG
Organism: Arctocebus calabarensis; assembly: GCA_963573935.1. NCBI lineage: Eukaryota > Metazoa > Chordata > Mammalia > Primates > Lorisidae > Arctocebus > Arctocebus calabarensis. Next base: position 12,110 of record CAUYON010114098.1, read on the forward strand.
AAAATGTTGCTGTACAGGTAGGAAATAAATGACACAGAAAAAGAGAGGAGAAGATTCTGTCGGAGAACCAACAAATCCATACAGAGAAGCTTCCAAGGTTCCTAACCTTCTTGGTCCTTTGTAAACCCCTGATGAACTTGCCTTTGAGCTACATGCAATGTAATTATATTTTGACTCTTTAATTCAATAATTATTGATTGAGCATCTACTATATAGATACAGCCATGAAAAAAATTTCACAAAGATCCTTGCCCTCATGAAGCTTATAATAAGATGTGTAGAAGGCAAAGTAAATAAGGTATATGAAAGATCAAAAAAAAAGTAAACAATATAAATCATTAAAATAGCATGGTAGTTGGTGTTTAGTGATAAGAGAAAAAATAAAATGTGGAAGGGAGTGTCATGAGTGAGGTCAAGTTTTGTTTAAGTGGCTAGTGAAGGGCTTAGGAAGATACTAGATGAGTGAATTGGTAGGAGAGAAATGATGTATCTGAATAGAGTGAGGAAATGAGTCTCCAGTGTTGAGAGTGGGCCTTCCAGGCTTAGGGATCAGCCAGTACACCTGCAGGGCAGAGTCCCACCTATGAGACTGGAATGGAGCAAGTGACAAAGTGAAATTGGCGATGAAGTCAGAGATGGTGGACTAAATTGTGTCCAGTTTTGCAGTCATGATAAGCTCTCCTGTGTTTTATTCTGAAAACATTCGCGAGTCATCAGATCATTTTGAGCAAAGGAGTAATCACTATTCAACAGGGTCCATTTTAAAGGTGATCATTTTCTTTGATTAGGCAAACAAGAGTTGCTCTTCTTTACTTACAATACATCAAATCATTTTAACTAAGATATCATTTGTCTATATGGTCTTTGAAGTAAAAGGCAAATTATTGTTAAAAAAAAACTTGCCTCCATTTCTTTATCAGGTTTATTTTTCCTTTTATAATTGGTGTTTTATAGAGTGGTTTGCCTTTTATCTCTGAACTATACTGAGCAGCGTACGCGTTTGATCCTGAGATTTGAAAGGCAATTAGGAGCAAAAAATTAACCTTTGTAACAGTGATAATCACCATATTTGTAATAACCTCCACAGTTCTGTAGCCTCATGGTTCTCTCCAAAGAGGTGCCTCCCAATAACCTGGCAGGAAAGGAAGTGTAGGAAGGAAATGCTTTCAAACGTATGTAAATATTTTTGCAGACTGGATCTTCAAACGTGTAGCCACAAAGATGCATTATGGAACACTAGGACAATCACAGTAGAAAAATACATCTTGATAGACAAAGATCAGAATGTATTCATGGAAACCTCCACTTCGAGTTACTTATCAAGCATACAATTCCAGAGACAAATTTAAATTTCTCTGCAAAGAAATGACTCATTTTAGGTGGGACACATTTTTAAACTGGGACAATGTTAAATATTATAAATTTAGGGTACTGATAAGAGGTTAGTTGCAAAACAAATCTTGTTGTCTTTCATTTCTTGTCGACAAATTCCTTTTAAGCCCTAATGCATGGACACACGTAACTTGTCCACACATCGTGCTCATTCAAAGATTTCAGAAGACTGAAATCATCTGTTTATAAAAAGACGTGGTAGCTTCTTTGTAATTATGGCCAATAATTACTAGAGTGTGACATGCATGTTAAGTTGGAATGGTTCAGGGGCCATCAGATAATTTTGCTTTATGGACAGAAAACTAAGTGAATATTGCAGGCAGGCAGCTTGGGAGGAAAGGGGTTATGACTCCAGTTGCTTTATTATTTTATCCAATTTGATGCGTGCTTCTTCTCCTCTCACCTGGGGACCTCCATTGTGATGTGTGCAATTTTAAAGAAAACTAAAGGGTAAAATGAATCATACTCGGCTTTTGCTCCCAGGATCCCAATCCTCGCCAACTGACAGTCACAAAGGGGACTTAGTCTTATTAAAGGGCAGTGGTTCAGACCACGGAATCCACAAAGCTGCTCTTAAGGCTCAGTGTTCTTGCCGGGTATCATTACCACTGAAACTGAACTCAAATGACTGCAGCATAGCCGCTCCTGGAGAAAGGTAGTAAATTAAGTTACTGGGATGTAGAAAGCTTAAAGCATCCAAACAGAGTCAGTGTAGTTATCAAAAGAAGGTCTGTTGGCCCTTCTCTATCACTCTCACCTTCCCCTTTGTTCAATCTTTTCTTTCCAGGAGTTTTACTGCCTCAAGTTGAGCCAGCATTTAGGATGTGTAAATGTATAGCATCCCTTTAAGCCCACGCTCAGGCAGTAACTTGGCTGTAGGACACAGTTCCTTAACTTTGGCACTACTAACATTTTGGACGGCATAATTATTTGTTGTTAGAGGCTGTTCTGTACAGGTAGGGTGCTTAGCAGCATCCCCAGCCTCTACCCAGTAGATCCCAGCAGCATTTCCCAGTTATGACAGCCAAAGGTGTCTCCAGACATTGCCACATTACCCCATGTTTCTCAACTGCTGCTTTAGAGGCTGCAGTTAGTGGACTGGTTGGTGCCTCCTGCAAGATAGTTTATGTGATGTGTGCAATTTTAAAGAAAACTAAAGGGTAAAATGAATCATACTCGGCAAGATAGTTTATGCGTCACACTTGTCTCCCACAGTAGAAAAGGAAAGATAAGATGACCTGTGCTACAACCCAGGCTGAGAGAAACTCCATTCATTAGTTTAGAAAGTCAAAGTTGACATTATGGGTGCACCTGCTTTGGGAACGTGTCATTTAGACTCGTCATTAAAGGTAGAGTATTAATGTCTTTATATAGTGATCAAAGAAATGCCATGAAGGATATCTGTAACAGTATGATCAAAATATTTCTGAATGTATATGAATCGTGCCCTGTGATTGCACCAATGTACATAATTATGATTCAATAAAATTATTTAAAAAAA
>CAUYON010114101.1:0-10792 GCA_963573935.1 Arctocebus calabarensis
AAGACAAGAAAATAAAGGGCATCCAGATGGGTGCAGAGGAGGTCAAACTCTCCCTTTTTGCTGATGATATGATCTTATACTTAGAGAACCCCAAAGACTCAACTACTAGACTCCTGGAAGTCATCAAAAAATACAGTAATGTCTCAGGACATAAAATCAATGTCCATAAGTTAGTTGCCTTTGTATATGCCAACAATAGTCAAGATGAGAGGTTAATCATAGACACAACTTTCTTCACCATATCCCCAAAGAAAATGAAATACTTAGGAATATACCTAACAAAAGAGGTAAAAGACCTCTATAAAACTGCCACAGCAGTATTCAGGGTGACAGCTTGGGGCTTTGTCTCAAAAAAAAAAAAAGAAAATAGTGACTAACTTTCATATAAATTGGATTCAATTTTGACCAAAGTACATTACTTAAACATTAATTTTTTAATTCAATTTGTCAATATTTTGTTTAGGATATTGCATCCTCATTTATAAGTGAAACATGTTTGTAATTTCCCTTTGTAACAATATATTTTCTCCAATTTCAATATAAGGTATATCCAGATCAAGTAGAATGATATTGAAATATTTCTTCTTTTTTTATTTTTTATACGATTTCTGGAATTGCTTGCCTTGTAAAATCATTGTGGTCTATGAGTTTATGATAGTTTGAACTTTCTTATTTCATTTAATTCATTGCTTAATTACTATTTTCCTATGAATGATTATACTGTGGTTAATATGTTAGCATAGTAGTATTCCCAGATAGTTTTTTGTTTGTTGGGAGGTTGGGCTTTGGGGAGGCAGAGTTAATACTTTGCACGAAATATTTTACTTTATAACAGTGAAATTACTTTTTCTTTAGTCTTGTGATTTTTTTTGAGGTGAAATTTAAGTTTTGTGTGAGTAATACCTTTATACTTATCTTGAATGTCTTGTTTATACTGGGTATCACATCATACCTTTGTTTAATTCTTAATAAACTGTTCACGTGTTTAAAAAAAAAAAGAAATTTGAGTTGAATTCTTTTAGAGACACATTGATTATAATGTTATTCAACAATATCTTACACTCTTCCACAATGTCATATCATTCAGTTTTTTCCCTTATTTCTTTGATTGCAACATTATTCATTCTCTTAGTATCTTCTTCTACAGTCTACCCACTTGAAAAGTATTTATATCATCTCCTTTTACATTTTACTTTTCTTTCTGTTCACTAACTATGGGTAAAAGTATTTTAGTGACTTTACAAAGTTGGCTCCTTTTTATCTCTTAAAAGATTGACTGAAAATATGAAAAGACATAATTACAGAAAAGAATGTGAATATTATAGATGACATAAGAACACTGGTAGATTATCAGAAAAATATCCATATATTATACTTTAATTTCAGTGGTTAGTCACATTCTCATGATGGTTGTAAAAGAAAGAAGTGTACCTGTCAATAATCACTTCTAGATATTTGCCTGAGTGCCAAGATTAGCCTTATTCACTTTTACAGTGAATTTAGTGTAATTTAGATACATTTAACTAAAGCTAAATTTAGTTCACTGGGAATATTTACCATGTAAAGAGAAAATAATACCTTCAATTTCTTATCTTTCTTTATATTTGGTATGTAGTACAATAAATTTACTCATTACTTCCTAATTAAAACAAGCAAATAGTATTTTTCTCACAAATTTTATTTTGTTTTTTATTTCAAAATATTATGGAGATACAAATGTTTTTGGTTATGTGGATCATTTTTTGTAATGCTGAGTCAGGGCTTTAATTATGCCCATCATCCAAATAGTATTCATTGCATTCATTAGATAAGCATTTGCTTATTCTTCCTTCCCTCCCCACTGCTTGATTTCCATTCGTTAGTTACTTCCAATTTAATAGTGAGTATGTGTGATGCTTGTTTTTTGATTCTTTGTTTAGATACTTCACGGAGGTTTATGGCCTTCAGTTCCATTCAAATTGTTATATAGCTGAGTAGTATGCCATGGTGTGTGTGTACACGCACACACATATATATACATGTGCCAATAACAATAACAATACACCCACATACACACCATGGCATACCACTATATATATATCACATTTTGTTACTCTACTCATGAACTGATGGGCACTTGGGTTGATTTCACATCTTTGTGATTGTGAAATGCGCCGCAATAAACATTCATATGCAGGTGTCTGATTGATAAAATGACTTCTTTTCCTATCAGTAAATGTTCGTTAGGATTGCTGGGTCAAATGGTAGTTCTTTGAGGAAACTCCATTCTTCTTTCCACAGAAGTTCTAATAATTTGCAGTCTCACCAACAGTGTATAAGCATTCCTTTCTTTTGGCATCTATGCCAGTATCTATTATTTTTGGACTAGTTAATAAAAGCCATTATAAAAGGGGCAAGATGATATCTCATTGTGGTTTGAACTTGCATTTCACAGATTATTATGACATTGAGAATTTTTTCATGTGTGTTGCTGCCACCCAGCCCCCCTGATCAATGACGCAGAGGCAGCACTGCAGATGAAAGGGAATGGCTGATGCTCACTCAGGCATTTCAGCAAATTTATTTCTTCCAATAAGGCTTATATAGGCACATTATTTAATCAACAAGCACATGACTTAATCTTATGACTTAATAAACATAAGACTTAAACCTGGCCCCAGGCCTTTTACTACCTGTTGCTTCCAAGTTTATGGATAAATCAGACTAATTGATAACTACTTATTATGTAAAACTATCCTTATCTGCTAAGGTTTAACTGGCTTAACTGATGACTACTTTACCAAAGTTATTCTATGGTAAGTAATAATCCTTAAACCTACCATTTGGAGGCAGTTAATCATTTTAAGGGAGTAGCCTGGAAACTCCCACCAGGGTTTTTCCTTTCTAACTCACAAAAGACTTTAAATTTGCCTTCACAAAATGGGAGACTGATTGACCTTACAAGGGCACAAATGACTGTGCCCCTACACATATGTTTATGGGCCATTTGTCTATCTCCTTTTGAAAAGCTTTTGTTTGTGTCTTTTGTCTTTTTTTAAATGGGATTGTTTGTTTTTCCCTTGCCCCTTTGCTCAAGGTCTTTACAGATTTGGGTTATTAGCACTTTAGAAGATGTGTCGCTCAGGAATATTTTCTCCCATTTCATAGGTCCTCTATCTGTTCTGGTTTCTTGGCTGTGCAGAAGCAGTTTAACTTAATCAAGTCCCATGTATTTATTTTTGTTCTTGCTGTAATTGCCATTGGGATCTCAGTGATAAATTCTTTTCCTAGGCCAAGATCTGGAAGAGTTTTTGCTCCACTTTCTTCTAAAATTCTTATGGTTTCACCCCTCAAATTTAAGTGTTTTATCCATCTGGAAATAATTTTTGTGAGTGATTGGAGATATGGATCCTATATCATTTTTCTCCATGTGGCTATCCAGTTTTCCCAGCACCATTTATGGAATAGGGCTTCTTTTCCTGTGCGGTCATTATTTAAGCTGCATGACAGTTACAAAGAGTCTTGTTAAATTTCTGTTTTGTATGTTTTTTTGTATGTCTGAAATATTAATAAGTATTTTAAAATTATAATATAAGAATAACTGTGCTACCAATTACTTTTGAGGCTTTTAAAGTCTGAAAATGGCAGAAGCACAAAGAATAGATGGTTCAGCGCCAGTTAAATCATGTGAGGAATGAACAAACCTGTATATCCAATTTGTTGTAATTATTATGAATCTAGACCCTTCTAAAATTAAAAATGAAAGAGGATAAATGAGATTATATTAGAGATAAAAGTGTCAGAGAAAAGTAAAATTCTTGTAAGATGAACCTGTGGAATCCAATTAAATTTCTAGTATTGCAAACACAGCTCTGAATAAAATTGAAGATTTTTCTCTGATTACTAATGAGAATTCTTCTGAGTGATTCTGCCAAAAGGTTATTTGTTAATTAGAACCATGTAGAATTATGTCTATGTGATTCGGAAATGAAGTGAACTGCTGTTACATTAGAATGTGTGCAAGAACAGCAATTATAGGAACCACAGAGCAGCAATTGTTAGGGGGTGACTGTAGCTACATAAAATTTTGTATGCCACTGACTTTATTGTAATAGAAGTGTATCCCCTTCATAAGAGTGACTATAAAACGATCTTTTCAAAGCAGCATCTCTTTTTCTTTTTCTTTAATGCAAATATAATAGCAACTTTCAAAATATAAATTTAATTAATTTTTGGAAAGCAAATTGTATATGGAAGGGTACACTTATTGTCTATAATCAAAGCAAGGTTGTAATTGCAGAATATTATTTGACTTGGACATCCCCTTTTATTTTAACATCCAGTAATTTTTCACCTGTTTTATTGCAGCATGTGCTTAAAATTCGGATGCACACGGGTACAGAGTAGGAAAAAGGAGCAGAGTTCCCACTGACACATAGGTATGGACCTATGCCAAGGAATACTGTTAATTGTGAAATGGTTAAAAATAAAGTTTTATCACTCACTTTTTCCTCATGTCAATGAGAGAATCTTTAGAAATGCATTTCTCATTGAGTAGTTTTTATAAGTAGAATAGTGTTATGGACTGATTTGTTGATACTTCTCCCTCAAGTTCACAGGTGGAAATTTACATTTCAGTGGGACTGTATTTGGAAATTGAACCTTAAAGAAGGTAATCAAGGTATCTCCATATGATTCCCCATCAAGTATGCAGTAGTTTGCCGTTCACCAACAATGTATAGTGTTTCTTCTCTCTGCATCCATGCCATTATTTGTTGTTTGGAACTTTTTTAATATGAGCCATTCTAATTGGAGTTAGTTGATACCTCAATGTGGTTTTGATTTGCATTTTCCTAATAATAACAGATGTTGAGCATTTTTTTCATGAGTTTTTTGGCCATTAGTATATCTTCATTTGTAAAGCTTTTTTGTGTCTTTTCCCCACTTTTTTTTTTTTTTGGCCTGTTAAAAATTTTATTACTGTGTGTTTTCTCCATGATGTGAACTTTTTTTTTAAACAAGTGAACAGTTTATTAAGAATTAATAATTAATAAGGTGATACAGTACAAGTAAGACACTCAAGATAGGTATAACAGTACTACTCACACAAAAACTTAAATTTCACCTCAAAAAAAAAATCACAAGACAAAAGAGAAAGCAATTTCACTGTTATAAAATAAGATATTTCCTGCAAAGTGTTAACTCTGCCCTCCCAAAGCCCAACCTCCCAACAACCAAAAAACTATCTGGGAATACTGCTATGCTAACATATTGACCCACTATTTAATGGAGTGGGTTGATTGATTCTGGCTGATTTGTTGAGTTCTTTGTAGATTGTTTATCAATCCTTTACCAGATGTATAATATGCACATATGTTGTTCCATTCGATGAGTTGTCTATGGTCTGCCTCAAAGAACTTAAAGTAGAGCTACCATATGATTTAGCAATCCACTGCTAGGCATATACCCAAATGAGAAAAGGTGATTTTGTAGAAAGGACACCTGTACTTGAATGTTTATAGCTGCACAACTCACAATTGCAAAGAGATAGAAACAACCCAAATGTCCACCAATACAAAAATGGATTACTAAGTGTGCTATATGTATGCTATGGAATACTACTCAGCCATTTTTAAAAAATGGTGATCTAACAGTACTTTTGTGATAACAGCCATAGAACCGAGACCATTCTGCTAAGTGAAACACTGCAAGAATGGAGAAACAAACACTTGTCCTCAATACCAAATTGAAACTAATCAATACTTGAGTGCACATGTAGAAGTGAATCTCATTGAAAATCAAGCTAGGGGGAGAGAGGAAGCAGGGATGGCTAAATTCACACCTATCAGATAAAGTGCACACTATCTGGGTGAAGGGCACACTTATTACCTTGACTCAATCTGCACAAAAAGCAAACTATGTAAACAAAGCCTGTGTACCCCCTAAAATTCTGAAATTTAAAAAAAAAAAATAGGTAAAAGAAAGACAAGGTAGTTAAGGTTAAATGAAGTGACAAAGGGCAAACTCAGACTGGAGTCTTTATTTGAATAGAGATACCCAGAATGAACGCACAGAGGGAAAAGTCCATGAGAGGACAGAGCAAAGAGGTTCAAGGCAGGAAGAGAGGCTTCTGGGGAAACTAGACTTGCAGGCACCTTGATCATGAACTTCAAGAACTGTAAAAAAAATTAATTTTACTTGTTTATATCACCCAACCTTTGTATTCTGTTATGTAGCTCAAGCTAATAACTCAAGTTTGAATTTAAAAACTATCTTCCTATCCTAAACTTCTTAATGGAAGTATGATTAAAGAGTTTTTTGGTGAGGGAGGTAATGAGTATTTATATAGATTTGGAAATCGAAAAGCTTTTTAATCATAGATTCTCACTCAAGAAGACATTATTTCAGCACTGGAGGCTTTAAAGATGTATTCCAAGTGCCCACCTCCAATATTTTCTTTCATGCTGGTAGCTTGGCCAAAGGCCTCTTAGTATTTCAGCAGCACTCATTATGGTGACTGCAAGGCTTTGATGAAAATATTCCCCTTATTCAAATGAATGAAAATATTTGCCAGATTTTTCATTTGAAATTATTTTAATAGAGGGCTTCAAAAATGTGAAAATTCTGTCCTCAGTTTGATCTTGCTCTTTTATGACTTATCCTTGAGAATGAGAGTGAACTTATCGGTAGTGGGAAGGAGCTTCAGATTCTGCATCAATTTTTGACAGTCCTATTTAAAGAGGCAGTGACTGAAGTCCCTTGTGCTCATGAATTTGATAAATCTCATGACAGTTGACATGCCTTTCAGATATTTTGGCTGTGTTTTTAATGTTAATGCATAGCATTATAGAACACAATAAAACTAGAGGAGTTGCCAACTTCTCGAAGTACTTTATCAGTATAAAAGAATTGCTAAAATTTTATCCAAGTAGAGCTTTAACATTGGAAATAAATCCTTCATCATTACAAGGACAATGCAGGCTTTGCAGCTTTTTTAAGGGGCTCCTAAAATAGGGAATCTTCTTGGACAGCATCACAGTGAACAAAATAGATAAACATCAGTATCTGAACAGACTGAAAGACTATCTAGATTCCTATTTATGAAATCTGGAGGTAAATTGCTTGGCTTCCTGTGTTCTAAGAGCTGTTGCAATGTATCATATAAATGACATGATATCATTTGATGGCAGCATTGATGTAATGTTTTTTTTCTCTGACCTAAGCTATAAATCAGTTTAATCATTTCCTGTGCATATGGCTTCACTGCTTATCTAGATTCATGCAAAATAATTTTCAAGGAATTAATATTTTAATGATGTGAAATGATTTCACCTTCTGCTCCCACATGCTTGCCTATTTAAAACGTATATTAAACTGTCAAAAAAGTGGGCACCAGTAAGTAGATTTGAATTTTTTTTCAATAGGCTTTGATAGAACTCTTCTCTTGAGTCATAGTGTGGGGGTGGGCAAGTAAAGAAAGCGTGTCTGGAGCCTCTGCTGCCGTCCCAGCAGAGCAGCTATGTTCCTCCCTGTGATGTCTGATGTTTACCAGGATTGTACAAAAGGAAGATGAAGAAGCACATTTATGCTCTTGGTGCTTTTCTCAAAAAGTTGTTCTCATCGCCCACAAATCTTTTCCTCTTTCACCTTCTTCAACATGGAGGTCAGATCAGACTTGTTTTTAAAGTGGAAGGATTTACTCAAAAGTCTACAATTAATCTCAACTTTACTTAACAATTTTTTTTCCTTTTCAGGAGAAAAAGACCTATGTGACAATCAGATATGCTAAACAAATCCAGATTAAAAGGGATGATGTTCCAAATGTGACCTTGTCTTCTTCAGGTAAATGATGTCATTAACAACCTCGGATGAAGATAAGGGTAGAGTTTGTTTATTGTATTGCTCCAAAAAGTATTCTTAATCTCTTTGCTCCTATATCACAGCTTAAAAAAATGTAGCACATTTTCAATATACTTTTTCCCTTCATAAGATGTAGTATGATTTATAGACTCAATAAATAGATAAAAACTATGATTTTTCTTTTTGCAGTTTTTGGCAGGGGCCGGGTTTGAACCTGCCACCTCCGATATATGGGGCCAGCGCCCTACCCCTTGAGCCACAGGCACTGCCCTAAAAGCTATGATATTTACCATGGGCCTCTTATCAAAACAATTAACCTTAATGGGGAATGTAGAGGAGGTAAATCTGACGATTTTTCCGTTTTCAACTGTCAAAACAATTATATCATTTTTATCAACACATAAAGTAACTCTGTAATTAAGTCATTTTGCTTTCTGTTTATATAAAATACGTGTTTGGAAAGGTGTCATTTCTATTCTGCAATTCAGATGTCACAGGGTGAACATGATCAAGCAGCACACCCAGATATAAGGGTTCTGTTGTAAAACCAGAGACCACAAAACCTGTATCCTTATAATTAAATATTTTCTACTTTTGCTATGTTTCTTCCTCATATTATTGTAGTTAACTTCAAAATAATTATTGCTTTCACATATATAAATGAAAAATATATGATCATGAGGTACTCTTTTTGCTAAAGATTTATATTCCTAGCTCCAGTAGAATTTGATATGTGCAGAATAACTAGTAATTAAGGTTTCAAATTCTTCTAAAATTGTGTTTTTAACTTGGGGTCACTGTCTTCCAGGGAAGCAATTTTATAAACATTTATGTATATTTGTTTATATGCCTTTTTCTAAAGGGAGAATTTAAAATATTTCTTAAACTCGTAAGAGGTATCAGAGTTCCTAAGTTTAGAATCATTGTTCTAGGGTGGCGCCTGTGGCTCAGTGAGTAGGGCACCGGCCCCATATACCAAGGGTGGCAGGTTCAAACCTGGCCCGGGTCAAATTGCAACAAAAAATAGCCAGGTGTTGTGGCAGGTGCCTATAATCCCAGCTACTCAGGAGACTGAGGCAAGAGAATCACCAAAGTCCAAGAGCTGGAGGTTTGCTGTGAGTTGTGATACCACATCACTCTACCAAGGGCAATAGAGTGAGACTCTCTTAAAAAAAAAAAAAAAGAATCATTGCTCTAAAATACACTGATTGACACTAGATTATCAACTGAGAACTAGATCTAAATTAGTGGGATTGACGCACTTGAAGTTAATAAGATTCATGCACAATACATTCAGAGGTTTTAATAACACCATGGTATTGATCAAGGTGTATTCCACTGACATATATGATTTCTTTATCAGTCACACAGAGGAAGAAATATGTGGAAGTTCAGGTTAGCTCTTCTATTAGTACTTTTAAGTGTGAGTCAAAATAGTGATTCTAATGATTTCTTTGGAGGTTCTATTAACAATTGACAAGTAGTGACTCGTCTACTCTTAGACTGTACTTCTTTTCTCACATCTTATAAAGGACCTGTAGCCTCTTGTGTCTGTAGAGTACCAAGATGAAACTATGTTAATTGAAGGACCGGGCCGAGGCTGGGCATGGTGGCTCACACCTGTAATCCTAGCACTCTGAGCTGCCAAGGCAAGTGGATTGCCTGAGTTCACAGGTTCAAGACCAGCCTGAGCCAGAGCAAGACCCTGTCTCTAAAAATAACCAGGCCTTGTGGATGCCTGTAGAACCAGCTACTTAGGAGGCTGAGACAAGAGAATCCCTTGAGCCCAAAGTCTGAGGTGGTTATGAACTGTGATGCCATGCCACTCTACTGGGGACAACAAAGGGAGACTCTATCTCAAAAAAAGAAAGAAAGAAATTATGTCAACTGGGGAAAGACTGTTCCGTAGGATCATCTTTGTGAAATTTCAGGAAAATTTTTGCATGGTCCTCTATTTTAAGAAGGTAAGCATATAGCAATCTTTAATTATGTTTTGGCTTTAACCGAATTATACTCACTTCAGTGTGTACTACAGATAATGCTCTGCAGACCAAAATTAAAAGTTGGTGAAAATGGCTGGGCACGATGGCTCATTCCTGTAATCCTAGCACTCTGGGAGTCAAGGCCAGTGGATCTCCTGAGCTGAGGTGTTCCAGATTAGCCTGAGCAAGAGCAAGACCCTATCTCTACTAAAAAAAATAAAAAATAAACTAGGCAAGCTTTGTGGTGGGCTCCTGTATTCCCAGCTCTTGGAAAGCTAAAGCAAGAGGACGGCTTGAGACCAAGAGTTTAAGGTGCTGTGAGCTATGATGTCACAGCTCTCAACCCAGGATAACAGAGTGAAACGCTGTCTCAAAAAAAAAAAAAAAAAAGAAAAGAAAAGCAACAAAGTTCTGTTTGCATATTGTGCGGCATGCTTTGTTTTGGCTATTCAATTCCCTAATCTAGTTGTACCTGTCCTTCTTTCTGTCAGTAAAAGAAAAGTCATTTAACCTTCCTTTTCAGCAAGATCTGGGTGATATTACAGTTGTTCTCTTTTTTTATGTTCTGAACTTTTAGAAAACATTGTAACAATAGTCATAGTGCTAAAAATTAAACTAGCACTATTTCTGCAAAAAAAAAAAAAAAAAGTGGGAGAAAATGACCACTGCATGTAATTGAGTCGTAGCCAATCAGGAATGCAAAGTACATTTTTACTGGATTTATTAGAAACATGATCTTTCTATCTCCATCCAGCATGTGATTAATTCTTCCTTTCAAGATTACAAATACTTACAGGTCAGTGTCAAGTTGCGCATAAAAATGATTTTTCATGTGTGGTGCATATTCGAAGGGTCACGAGAAAACTTCTAAACAAGGATCAAGAATGTTTTCATATAGTAAACGAGAAAATATCATGAATGGTATGTCAATCAGGTTGATAAAATATCTCAGATTGCATGTGAAGCCCCCA
>CAUYON010114102.1:0-14652 GCA_963573935.1 Arctocebus calabarensis
TCTTTATATAGTGATCAAGAAAATGCCATGAAGGCTATCTGTAACAGTACGATCAAAACATTTCTGAATGTATATGAATCATGCCCTATGATTGCACCAATGTACAGAATTATGATTCAATAAAATTATATAAAAAAAAAATCTTAGAATGATCTATCGGCAGCTCCCTCTTATCTCTTTTCTCTCCCTCTCCCCCTCAGTGGCCTTTGTCCTGTATATTGGGTAGTGTTACCATATGATTCTGGTCTCAGATGTCTCTTGTCATCTGGACTATCTTGCCCTCCCATTCCTTCTGTTCCTTCCAGGATGGCTGGGGCCCCATCTGCACCAGGGTGAATTAAAAAAACTGACATCATTTCTTCACTTTAGTTCAATCACTCAGGACATAAGAATCAGTGGGTTAGCACCTTTCTTTAGGAGCCAGTGAATAAAAACACACAGCCCGGGCAAGTATAGGTTTTACTATACTTTTTACAGATCCATGAGCTAGATTCTGACGACCTGTAAACATTGGGTATATGAGGGAAGAAAATAAAATGATTAAACAGCTGCTGCAGCAGAACAGAGCTCATGTTCTCATCTTTGCTCTCACCCCACCAGCAAAAATGATAAAAGTGTGAAAGATTACTAAAGGAAGGAAAAAAGGTGTAGAAAGAAAACTTAAGACTTTTCCACAGTAACATCCCCACTGGTAGTCACCGTGCTAAATAGGGATGTGATTATATGAGGAGAACCTTTGCCCAGGTCCCCATCATTCTGTTATCAGTGATTGTGAGGCCTGCTTGTCACTGTATAATCTAAGGGTCACCTTCTGGCACTTGGCCGTCAGTATGAGAAGCTTTATTTCAGTGACAATTGCTACCTAATTCTAACCCATTGTTGTCACATCCCCGGTAACATCCACAAAGAAAATGGCAGGTAATCTGAGCCCTGCCAGCATTCTCACTCCCATGCCCGCAAGCTAAGCTAAAATGTTCAAAGAGCTGATACCTTAAAGTGAGATGACTTTTCACCACATGTTTGATATTCAGGCCATAAAGAGAAAAGTGACAGTCTGTGATGTCCTTGTCCCTTAAGTAATCCCCTTTGAGTGAACGTTCCAAGCCATAATAAGGCGTGAAAACATCCTCAAAAAGTGTTTTTTTTTTTTTTTTTCGTGAAGAAAACAAATCTATGCACGCCATGAGGGAAAACGTTTAGTCTCTTTTTCTGCAGGTTCCATAAATACTTGTTGGCTCAATGAACCTGTGGTGGTGGATATGTTGTCATGGGAACACAGCGGAGGGGCTGATAATTCCATTTCAGAAGCTCCAGGTCCTGCTCCATCACCCATGACCCAGACAGAAACAACAGTTCCACCTTCGCTAAAACTTTAACAAGATCTCGGTTTTCTCTTCCTGTGAATGTGCAATGCCAAACCAAAGTGTCTGTTTCTTATCAATCTTTTATAACTATGAAGCAAAAGCACAAATTGTACCCAAAGTAGTTTGAAATATGAAGAGATAATTTAGATGTTCTAGGATCATGAGTCGAAGAAATGCATCCTGGCTGCTGGCCAGTCATCAGTTCTCGGTGCAATTCTAGGGCCACAGACCAGGGCTCTGGAGCTGGAGATGGAGCTCAGAGGGGAGCTCATTTCAGGAAGGCAGAAAGTGGCATCTCCCTGGTTTGATCCATGATGCCACGAATCTGACATGGTTGCTGCCAATACTGGCATTATTGAGAACTCTCTCTAGACTTCAAAGGCCATATTACTTCTTAGAATTTTCCAACATAGTGGATGGAGAAGGCCACAAATCTGACACAGTTGCTGCCAACAAAGGTGTTATTAGAGAACTCTATCTAGACTTCAAAGGCCATATTACTTCTTAGAATTTTCCAACACAGTGGATAGAGAAGGTCCAAAGTGATATGGAGATAAACATGTTGGGATAAAACTCAATGAGGCCTTTGGGTAGACTATAGGAAGAGCCGCTCTGTACGCAAACAGAAAGGCTAAACCAATTTCCCCATTAATCTATTTCCTGATCCTGGAACTGTAAATTGAATACAGGGTCAGCACGATGAGCTTTTGGAAATTGGCTGTCATGCTCTTTGGTTCTCTGTCCAAAGGATCTTTTTTCCTCGGGCCATCTGAATTTAAAAGATGGAACACCAACTCATACTTCGAATTTGAATGAACCAACTATTAAATGTTCTCTGGTTTTGGTTGTTCGTAGAATGAAAACTAATAAATGACATCATCCCTTGCTATTATTTGTTTGATGTCACTCAGTTCAAATCAGAGAGTAACTGTCACTGAATTGCAGTTTCTAATAGCGGAAGTAAAGTGCTACAAGGAGCACGTCAGGTCATCTGCTGAGATGCACCTCTGAAACTCTTCTAAGACCTGCCAAATCTTCTGGCTTCTCATCTAAGTAAGTGTGATTGATTATTATATTCATTTGAATTAATTCCATAAGTCATATCAACATTTTACAATTGCAAAAATTTTAAAATTAGTAGATTGGCTGGGAATGGGGGGAGGAGAATTAAAAGAAGGAAAAACCAGAAATAATTAGTAAAATAATGAGCAAAATGTATAATTCATGAAGAATTGCAAATGACCTTCACTTGTGCCAAAATCATCAATGTTAAAAACCAAATCCTTTGACTAGAAATATTGATTTTCAAACAAATTGTCATTTTAAACATACTAACAAACTAACCGTTATACTTTTGGCTAATTTATTTTTAGCCCCAACCCGGTGCTAATAAAAAGGCAATTACAGAATGTTGGGACATACGCCAAGAGCTGGGCAATTTTAAGATGTCATGGAGTCACCCAATCCCATCGACCTGTGAGGTATGAGTCAAAGAGGTATGTTGGCCGGGCTCAGTGGCTCACAGCTATAATCCTAGCACTCCAGGAGGCCAAAGAGGGAGGATCGCTTGAGGTCAGGAGTGCAAGACCAGCCTGAGCAAGAGCAAGAGTCCATCTCTACTAAAAATATAAAAATTAGTGAGGGGTCCTAGCGAGGACATGTAGTCCCAGCTACTTGGAAGGCTGAGGCAGGATTGCTTGAGCCTGTGAGTTTCAGGCTGATGTGAGGTTAGATTGACACCAGCGCACTGTAGCCTGGGGCAACAGAATGAGATTGTGTTTCAAAAAAAAGAAAAAGGAGGAATTTCAGAGTAGGGACACATAGGTGGCCACACGGAGGGCATTAGGATTAAAGAAAGTGAAAGTGAAAAAGGGGAACCCAAGAAAGTGACTCCATATACACTATGTTAGCCTGTCTGGAAGTGAGCAGGCTTCTCTTCGGCCAGAGCACGGATTGCAAGAAATGAAACGTTAGCACACAGCATAATACCTGGCATGTATTCACCTCACTGTATTTGTGAACAAATTATTTTATCTTGCTTATCTGTATCCTCCATAAAGAGGACACATTACTTTTGCACTAGAAACACACACATGTTATAAGGAAATTATGATAACAACTAGTTTTTGTACAAATCCTCTTGTGCCCCAAATTACCTGCCTTTGCAAAACAGGTGACTGAGGGTGTTCATTTACACCTAACTAGTGGATTCACTCAAATTTGGGGAGCCCGTCAATTTCCCAAGGTGACTTCCATGACTCTAGGTGTCTTATACACCACTGTCTTATCAGCAGGCCAGCTCAGTGCCATAGCGCACTATATGAATTTGATAAAGAACTCCGGGCTGAACAGGACTAGGGTGTTTCCAACCCTGTAGGCTCGGTTTAGAATTTCACATTTAGAATTTCTCCATCCAGTAGTTCTTGGATATTGTCACCTGGATGTCTCAGTCACCTCAACACAAAATCTCAAAACGTGTGCCTTTTCCCATGCTGCTTATATCAGTAAATGTCAAGATCAAGTCACTCTCGCTAACTTTAGACAGTCTACATTTCTTTCTTCTCAACTATTAACTGCATTCATCAGTTATAAGACCTACCCATTCTTCCCAAATCTCTTGAAATCATTTCACTTTTGCTACTTCTCCTGCCATTCTCCAAGCTCTCATTCCTCATAAAACCGGATTATAGCCATATCCTGCTAATTCTACTCACTTCCCTTTAATTGATACCACAGTGATCTTTCTAAAATTCACATCTGATGAGTTCTTACCCTTTTTAACATCCTTTAATATCATTAGGATGCCTTTTAGAATAAATTTTATGCTCTTCTCAAGTTAGTCTTCCTAATAATCCTTTAGATTGAGAAAAACCTGGTTTTATAAAGAATTTTTAGGCCCCAAGAGACATATAAATACTTCAATTTTTTGCTATGAGATGTGAGATATACACTGCCTGTAAAACTGAAATATAGAGCTTTCTATTTCATGATTTTAATATTATGATCAGATTATATCCTATTATAACTATTGAAATATAGAGCTTTCTATTTCATGATTTTAATATTATGGTCAGATTATATCCTATTATAACTATTGATAAAACCCACAAATTTCTCAACTATTTGTTGCTGACTTCCCCCCCATGCCTAATTTCCATGATCCAAAAATACAGCCCTCTTGGTTAAGGTGGCATGGTACTTAGAATTTTGTGCAACACAATAAATTATAAATACTAAGAAAGGGTTAATAATAATCACTAGAATATTTTTCCAATATTCTTGTCTCTTTTCTTTCCCCCATGTCTAAAAAGTTTCCCTGCCTCATTAAGTATTTAAGCTGCAGGGGACAGTCACTATTCATGCCTTGCTTTGTTCTACATTATACCTGCTCATGCCTGTTAACTGCAGGCTCTCTGGGACAGCAACCTGTTATTTGTCTAGCGTTGGTTCACCATGTACATTTTCTGTCTTAAGCAATAAATAATAATCACCATCTGGTAGCTGTAATGTAAAAGAACAGCATGAGCAGAGCCGCAAAGCAAATCACGATTCAGAATGTCACAATCATCTTGGGCCTTCACATTTGCATCAAAATAGTAGAAAGTCCAACTGCCCTGTCTTCTTTGTCTAAAATAGTCAGAACATGGATTGAATTGATATCTTCATACTCTGCTATACAGTTGTTTTTTTTTCTTTTTCTGCATACAAAATTCCTTTTTATATATGGGTCATTCATGGTTAGTTTAGGTATTTTATTGCTACCAGTATAGTTTTTGCCAATAATCTTTGCTTTGTTTTTATCAGCTCCCATTATTGTTTTTTTTTTTTTTTGTGGGGAGGCTTCAATTTAGACAGAAAAACAGTTAATCACATTTAGCTTCTCTCTCTTTTCTTGCTACCAACATCCATTATGGGTGGCGTTTTTAACCTAATCAAAATAGAACATTAAGCATCTCATTTTCAACTGGCTCAAAAGGCTAAATTTTTCCCTATTTTTTTGTATCATCATATTTTATCCCTAAGTTTTCTCTTGTGCACTGTAGAAGAAAACATTGAGAAAGTTCCATTAGAATGCCCACCTTGTATTATAAAGCTACATTCAAATACCAGCTGAGTACAATAGAAACTTAACATTGTTAATTTTTATGAAGATGTCTATATTTGTGGAAGAAGAGCTTTCTATTGTGTCTAACCATGCACTGACAGATTACCCAAATATATATATAAATACCCACACATGCCTTCATTCCTTGAAGCATGCATATTTGCAATATGATTTTGCTATCAAGAGGTGAGATCTACCATTTCACCTGCTGCATGTACATTTGGCCATGAAACTAATTGGACATTAGCAAACAGGATGTAAGCAGAAGCTTGAAAACTACTTTTTCAAGGTGGCTATTCCTTCTCACAGTCTGCAACCTTTTCATCACCCTGCAAAGAAGACCAAGGAGCCTCAAGAGCACCGGCAACCACAGGGAATCAGAAGGAACGAGCCCAGCTGAGACTCCCGACTCCTGCCAACTGCAGACGCCAGAGTGGAAGCCATCCTACACCACTCAACGCCACCCAATCCCCAGCTGACCTCAGAGATCAGCCCTGCTCACCCTAACCAGAATCACCCAGCAGTTTACCCAAGAGTTGTATGTAGAGGAATGGACACCAGGCTTGCAAAGGACAGCTACTGATTCTTATCACATTAAAAGGAAGCACTAAGAACAGGACAGTCTCCTGGCAAACCTAGAGATGTGACTTGGGGGCAATCCCCCGAGAAACTCAGTGTTCTGGAATGAGATAAGGTCGGTCACTCACTAGTAAGCGTGTGTTAAACATTGATGCTTAGTAGTTCTTCAAGGGGGTGGTGGGGAAAGAACAGGTGAGGAGAGCACGTGGCAATCTTTATGCAGGCAGCCCTCATATGTAATGACCTTAACTCTCTGCACCTGTTGTGTATGTCATTACCTTAACTCTCCACACTTGTGTATAACCTTAATAAATAGCCATTGTGGAGGGGGCTCGGGGCTTCCCTGCACCTCACTTCCCTTTAATTGATACCATAGTGATCTTTCTAAAATTCAAATTTGATGAGTTCTTACCCTTTATAACATCCTTTAATATCATTAGGATGCCTTTTAGGATAAATTTTATACTATTCTCAAGTTGGTCTTTCTAATAATCTTTTACATTGAGAAAAACCTGGTTTTATAAAGAATTTATAAATTCTTTATAATTGTTTTCCAGTTTGGAGCTATCCTGAATGGTCCTGCTATTAAGGTTAGCCTGCCTCCCGCAAGCTTGTACTTCTAATCCATGTCACACCTGGTTCCTTCCTGCAGGAACCGAGACCAGTGCCATAGGGGTTGTGACAGTTGTGAACAAATAAAAGGGTGGTTGCTTTGACTTTTGGCCCAGTTTGTTATGTAAAAAGAGATAACCGATTACACAAATGCTTGTCCCCTTATTGGATAAGCAAATGCTTAGCTCTTTGAATTATGGACAGGGAGAAAAGACAATGGTACAGTCTGGACTGGCAATCTTGCTACCAAGAAGTAATTATCTTGTAATTATTTTTACTTCTTCCCATTTTTTTTTACATCATTAAAAATATCCCAAATCCCAGAAATCCCAAGAAAACCCAATGGACCAAAGGGACACGGTGTTTGCTTTTCTGTGCCTGGATTATTTCACCAGGGCCATCCATGTTATTGCAAAGAACAGAATTTATTCTCTCTTATGGTGTAATAATATTTCCTTGTGCATCTATATCACGTTTTCTTTACTACTATTTTATAATCATACCCTCCACTCCACCATCCTTAACACCTAGCCGATGCTATCCTGAATCCATTCTATAATTTTGTCATTTGGTATGTAAATGGAATCATGCAGCATCTGAGCGTCTGAGAGTTTATTGTTTTACTCAGCATGCTTTTAACACCCACCCAATTTGTCACATGTATGAGTAGTTCATTTATTTTTATTATTTCATTTTTTTCTTTTTTTTTGTTTTTTGGCCGGGGCCAAGTTTCAACCTGCCACCTCTGGTATATGGGGCTGGCATCCTACTCCTTGAGTCACAGGCACTGCCCTTTTTCATATTTTTTTTTATTTCTGAGAAGCATTCCATGGTACTACATCTACAATAGGCTATTTAAATATATACCTGTTGAAGGTTATTTTCATTGTTTTCCAGTTTGGAGCCATCCTGATTGGTCCTGCTATTAATAATTGCCTATAGGATTTTGTGTGGAGATGCACAAAATTAAAGTCAATGTTAATGGTGGGTTTTCATGGTCAATATTGGTGCATTCCGTGGGTGTTTCAAAGCCACGCATATATGCACTGTTGAAAGGAGTGACCTGTAAATGTTGATTAGCTCCTAGGGGCTGATGGAACGGTGGCGCTTTTAGACATCCTTAGTGATTTCCTGTTGAGTTCTATCAATTTTGGAGAGAGAAGTGTTGAAGTCTTACACCATAATTATAGATTTTTCTAATTCTTTCAGTTCGTTTCATGTAGTTTGTATGTCTGTTGTTTTATGCATATATATATTTAGGATTGCTATCTATACCTGGTGAATCAACCCTTTTATCACCTGCAATGTCCCTCTCTGTCTCTGTAATTTTTCTTTGCTTACATATTACTTTTCTGATATTATTACAGCCAATTCTGATTTGTTTTGATTAATATTTTATGGTATACATTTTTCCATCTTTTTAATCTATCTGTATTATTATACTTGAAGGGACGTTTATGTATATAGCATAGGTTGAGCCATTATGATAGTATATTCCTTTGATGTCCCACATTTAGACTATTTATATGTGATGTAATTATTGATATGTTAAAGCTTAAGTATGACTTTTTTTTTTTTCTTTGAGACAGCGTCTCACTATGTTGCCCTCAGTAGAGTGCTGTGGCATCACAGCTCACAGCCACCTCTAACTCTTGGGCTTAGGCGATTCTCTTGCCTCAGCTTCCCAAGTAGCTGGGACTACAGGTGCCCACCACAATGCCGGGTTATTTTGTTGTCATTGTTGTTGTTGTAGTTGCCATTTTTGTTTATCAGCCCAGGTTGTATTCCAATCCACCTGCCTCGGTGTAGGTGGCTGGTGCCCTAACCACTGAGGTATGAGTGCCAAGCTGACATTTTTTTTTTTTTGTTTTCCACTTGTTTTCTGTTTTTCCTTTTGATGTTTATATTTTCCTGCCTTCCTATAACTTCATTCAAAAATTTTAGAATTATATTTTAATTTATAAATAATATTATTGAGCGTATCTCCTCATATTTCAATTTTCTTACTAGCAGCTGTTCTAAGTATAACATTATACTGTAAACATTATACTGTATATAAAATTTATCACACTCTACTGAGGTCATCATATTACCAGTCTAAGTGAAGCATAGAAAGCTCATTGCCCTTCACAGTCCTATAAACAATCCCTGTAAAATTGCCTTAAATATTTCTCCTAAATACATTGAAAACCACATTAGATAGTGTTATGATATTTACTTCATTCATCAAAAATAATTTACAGGAGTCAAAAAGAGAAGAAATGTATAGTATGTTTACCCACATATATTTTATTTTCTTTGTTTTTTCTTCCCTCCTGATTTTCCAAATTTATTCAATTTTTTTTTTTTTTTTTACTTAGGGACATTTCTATAGCCCCCCCCCCTTTTTTTTTCCAGATAAGTCTGATGGTGGCAAATTTTCTTAGTTTATCTTCATCTGAGAAAGTCTTGATTTCTCCTTTACCTTTGAAAGGTGTTTTCTCTGGATATATAATTCAGA
Organism: Arctocebus calabarensis; assembly: GCA_963573935.1. Taxonomy (NCBI): domain Eukaryota; kingdom Metazoa; phylum Chordata; class Mammalia; order Primates; family Lorisidae; genus Arctocebus; species Arctocebus calabarensis. The sequence continues at coordinate 9,161 of CAUYON010114102.1, forward strand.
GTCAGCAAATCTTCTCTTTCTCCATGTGAAAATGTCATGGCACTTCCTTGTCATTGCCATGATTTCTTATGAACATTTTCTTGTTATCCGAATACTTTCTCCCCTATTTCTAATGCACTGTTTCTCTCTACTTGTTTTTGAGGGTTTTCTTTGACATTAGTTTACACATTTATACTATGACCATGTCTTGATGTAGAATTGTTTACACTTATCCCTTTGCTATTCACACAACACATTGACTCTACAGATTTATGACTTTTGCCCATATATATCGAAAATTTTTAACATCATTTAAGAATTTTTCAGCTCTGCCTTTTTTCTCCTCTTTCTGGACTTTGGTGACGTGAATATTATATCTTTGTTATAATTACACATGTCTCTGTTCATACTTTTTATTTTTTTTCCAGTTAACTTCTTTCTGTTTTTCAGACTGGGAATTTCTGTTGGTCTATCCTCATTTATAGTCTTTCCTCAGTTCTAATTTGCTTATGAGCCCATCTACCAATTTTTTATTCTCATTTTTTTATAGTTCTAAACTTCCTATTTTATTCTTTTTCATATTTTCCACTTCTTTGCTGAGACTTTCAACTATTTCAGATGTTTCAAGTGTGTTTATAATTGCTTACTGAGCATTTTCTGATGGCTATTTTTTATTTCCAGTTTTTGGCTGGGGCTGGGTTTGAACCCACCACGTCCGGCATATGGGGCCAGCGCTCTACTCTTTTGAGCCACAAGCACTGCCCTATGATGACTATTTTAAAGTTCCTGTCTGGTAACTCCAGAATTGCATGATATAGTCATTAGGACTGTCATTTGTCTTTTTTCTTATTCATGTCTAGATCTTAGTTTTTCATATGGTAAGTGATTTTTGATTGAAACCTCAATGTTTGGGGTACTTTAAGACTCTGGATAGCATTTTATTCTTGAGTTTTAGCAGGCCTTTTCTGACATTACTATGCTACTTCCAAATGAGAATGGAGGTCCAGTGGAGACTCTCTGCCCCCACAGTTTGACGCTTGATATGGGGGAAGAGCTCCTTGTTGTGGTTGGGATAGTGGTTCAAGTTGTCCATTAAGCCTCCAATCACATCCCCTTATCTTGGAGGGCCAGGTTGGTTTTTCATTACTGCTTTTTATGTGGTTTTGCTGACACTGTGGAAGTGCTCTTTCTACAGGGAGTGCTGGTGGAAGTCGTGACTCTTGCCTAGGCTTCTTCCGACACTATCATATAAGTGAAGGAAAGAGGTGTCCCATATCCCCAAGGGGGGTAGAAGTCCAGGCTCTCCACAGGATCTGCACTGATCTACACTTCCCTATATAGCTTTTTTTGCAACATGTAATATCCAATTCTAAGTATTTGAGGTATAAAATAAAAATCATCTGTAGTTGCAAGAAATATCTTTATCTAGTTATTGTTTCTTCCCTTGGAGAAAATTATTCACTTGTACCATTGTGTTACATTGATGAAAAAAGCATTGTTTTAGTTTTGCATGGAGAAACTCCAGAAAATAAATATCTATGTAATAGTGTTTTTCACCTCTATTCAGAGATATTTGCTTTGTTTTCCATTTGTCTTTCCATACATATATTTTTAGTAGGCTATGGATTCACCTTCCTTAAGCCAGGTGACATTATGAAGAAAGAAATCTAGAGGTAGATAATATTGTTAAGGAAAGAATGAATGATAGAATGATTGTACCAGGAATAAGGGAGCCCTTTGGTTATAATTTGGACCATTCCCAAGCTAATCACACACACACACTCAGTCCTATTTTTTTGTGATCTCCCCTAAAAAATGAAGGCTATGTTAATCAGTTTGATGAAAATACTTCTGATTGTATATGAAACTAGCACATTGTACCCCTTGATTGCACTAATGTACACAGTTACGATTTAATAAAATAATAATAATAATAGATTCTTTACTCTTAAGAGCTTCACTGAGAACCAAACTTTCTAAGAAATATACTTTCCAAAGAAATAAGGAAGGTAGAAAAAAGATGCTCTCACACTTGTATTTGATCTCTTATTGTTTATTTCTTTGGGATTAATCTAAGAGAAAGAGATCATCAAACAAATACGAATTGTCATCCTAAAGGGTCTCCTAACCTGGACTTAGCGTTCTCCCAAAACAAAATGCATTTTCATGAGCTACTTTGCAGCTATTTTGCGACTTCTTCAATAAGTTGGGCTTTATATCCCCTAGCATCTGTTTCCATGACGTGACTATAACCAAAGCAAGCATATTAATGGCATTATCTGCCTCTGAAATACACCCAAGTGCTTTGCAGTATCAGAGCATTTTCTGATTCTCTCCTTACAAAATAATAATAATTTAAAACCCTCATGCATACTCACTATTTTCTGTGTCTATGGAAATTAACTGGGACTGAAGTGTAATGTATTATTTATATTGCTCCTAGAATTTAAGCCCTCCGGTCCTTTGGAGTGTTGTAATTTATAAAATTATCTTCTCCCAATATCCTATGACAAATAGGTCACCACAATCCTTCTCCTAAATTTATTAATGTGAAAAATGAAACAAGACAGTAAGAAGACCTGAGACTTATGGGAACCAGACTGGGAGGGGATGCATAAGCCGTATGCTCTAAAGCATGTGCTGTCTGCCAGACCTTGAGTTGAATTTTTGTTTTCCATGAGCAGCTTAAAGACTGTGAAATTTATTTGGAAAATAAATACATGTAACGATAATTAACAACAGTGATTTTTTTAATAGCAAGTTCATAAGATATACTATAAACTTTGTACATGATAAAGACAACACCAACGCTAAAAGGACACATCATAAACCACTAATTGCAGGGAAATTCCAGATTTAGCTCTTGCCTTTCCGAGCAGCTAAGGAAAGTGCGTTATAAATACATTTCATTGTTGGGCAAATAGTAAAAAAGAAGTGGACACTAAGCAGAACAAACATTCTTTGCATTAAACTCTCGGCAGTACCTACTGTGTGCTTCCCAAAATAAAGTTATAACACTGAACAGGGTTTTCATATGTAATTTTCTACAGACTCAGAATCATTCCTCGGAAGGCCACATATCATAATAAATAAGCCTTGGTAGATAAAGTTCAGGACATGAAACTAAGTGATAACACAAGAAAGCCTTTCTGTAAGAAATAAAAATAATATCAGCCAGGTTTCTATAGATTGAACTATTCCCCTGCCCTGACACCCCGCAAATTCACATGTGAAAGCTCTAACCCCCAATGTGACTGTATTGGGAAGTGGGATCTTTGGGAAATCAGTAGGATTAGATAAAGTAATGACGTTGGGGTCTTCCTGATAGGATTAGAGCCCCTTATAAATAAAGGAAAAGAAAAGGATCTCTTGCTTCACGCATGCTCAGAAAACATGATGGAGTCCATATACCATAATTTATTAATCAGGGAATACTATGCAGCCTTAAAGAAAGATGGAGACTTTACCTCTTTCATGCTTACATGGATGGAGCTGGAACACATTCTTCTTAGCAAAGTATTTCAAGAATGGAAGAAAAAGTATCCAATGTACTCAGCCCTACTATGAAGCTAATTTATAGCTTTCATATGAAGGGTATAACCCAATTATAACACAAGAATATGGGAAAGAAGAGAGGGAGGGGAGGGGAGGGGGCAGGATGGGTGGAGGGAGGGTAATTGGTGGGACCACACCTACGGTGCATCTTAGAATGGTACAGGTGAAACTTACTGGATGCTGACTATAAATGTCTGAACACAATAATGAAGAAAATGCCATGAAGTCTATGTTAACCAGTTTGATGAAAATATCTCAGATTGTATATAAAACCAGCACATTGTACCCCATGATTGCATTAATGTACACAGCTATGATTTAATAAAAAGAAAAAGAAAAAAATAGATGATGGAATACACAGTCATGAGGTAGCCACCTGTGTAAGCCAAGAATTGGGCCTCTGAAGGCAATGTACCTGGTCAGCACCTTGATCTTAGACTTCCAGCCTCCAGAACTGTATAAATAAATTTGTTGTTTAAGCCACCTTGTCCACAGTATTTTGTTATTATGGCAGCCTCAGCAGATGACTGCACCGGTATTTTAATTTTTCCTGCTTTAACATAACACAGAGCATTTATTTAGAAAACTACCCTTTAAAGAGGACAAGATCATTAGCTTGTTCTTTAAACTCTTTTTTTTTTATTTTTCATATACTAGATATTTGCACAGAGCCTTCAACAAGTGGTGGGTTAAATATGATTCAAAGTTCAGTTTCCTATTTCTATAAAATTTATCCTGTGAAATGTTTAAAGGATGAGTACCTTATAGTTTGTAGTGGTTTCAATGTTACAAAACACTTTATTCTATTTGTTATTTTTAGTTATTATGGGTACATAATAATTGTATATATTTATAGAGTATATATGGTGTTTTGATCTAGTCATACAGTGGAAATGAATCCAATCAGCGTAGTGGAAGCAGGCATTTATCATTTATGTTAGCAACACTCTAATTCTGCTCTTACTTATGTTAAAGTATGCCATAACTTACTGTCGATTACAGTCACTTTATTAACTATCCAACATTGTTCATTCTATCTAAATATACTTCTGCACCCCTCAACTGTCCTTTATCTCTACTACCCTGCCCACTTTCTAGTAACCATTATTCACTCTGTCTCCATGAGATCACTATGTTACTGTACCACACAGGTTTTGTTATGTTGTGTCTTTAATCTCAATTGTTTTGAGATTTTTTTTTTTAATTTCCTTCTTAATCTCCTCATTGACCCATTAGTCATTTGGGAGCATAATGTTTAACTTCCATATGTTGGTAAATATAATTTCCAATGTTGTTATTATTATTGTTATTGATTTCTAGTTTTATTCTACTGTGGTCAAAGAAAATAATTCTTATGATTTCGATATTTTTTCGATTTTTGATTTTTTTTTTTTTGAGACAGAGCCTCAAGCTGTCACCCTGGTTAGAGTGGTGTGGCATCACAGCTCACAGCAATCTCCAACTCCTGAGCTCAAGCGATTCTCCTGCCTCCGCCTCCCAAGTAGCTCGGACTACAGGTGCCCACCACAATGTCCAGCTTGTGGGGGCCCAAAAAGGGGTGCCCAAGCCAGGCTTAAATGTCAAAACACAGCCTGGGGACATCTACCCACCTCCTCCCAGCACAGAGAAATAATTTTCCGGATTGACCCCTCCCTTCCCTTGCACACTCCCTGTTACGGTCCAAACCGCAACTTCCTGTTGGCCTAGCTTTACTACCGGCACAAAAGTTAATTCCATACTGAAGCTCAAAATGGCGCCTGCTCCCGTGCCTGCACACAAAAGGTAGGCGCCTGTTCCCGCGCCCGCTCAACCAGCTAATAGCCGGAACTTCAAACCTGCCTATCAGCAAACAACACGCTCCCTTATCCCGCCCCTTCCTCCCCCTACTCACTTGTAAGCTTTAAAAACTGGCTTCCCGCCGCCATTAAACAGACCTTGACAAGAAACCTGCTTGGTCT